>JAFVLL020037701.1:0-40671 GCA_021397915.2 Tor tambroides | reverse complement strand
AAAAAAAAAAAAAAAAAAAAAAAAAAAAAAAAAATTTGGGGAATAGAGGCACACAAACTGTCCAAGAGCAAAATATAGATGGTAAAAGCAATGATACTGGTTACTCCATCTTGGTTAATAGATATTTCATAGGGATAAATTTAAGTACTGATTCTAAAATTCCAAATTCATGAAATAATTAAGGCTGTCATTTCCAGGGATTGTGATTACATGATAAAAATGCATCATGAAATCAACGTGACATGGTGCTAAAACATAAAACTGCTTACCTCAATCTCTTATCCCTTCCTCTTTCGCTTCCACTTTGTTTTAGTACACATAAAAACTGCTAAAGTGTGATTCATTTTGTTTGCCACTAGCACATGCTTATATTTTATTCTTCTATTATAGTAACATGCATCATAGCCTACGAGTCAATATGTGTCATCATTGTACAGTCTACTATGTCGTACCCAGGTTTATTAGATCCATGTTGCACAGTGTGGTTTGCAGTGATCTTATAAGATTGCTAAAATCGTGCAGTGTGTCTCGGGCTTCAGATATGCAATCTAGATTCTAGATGATCCCGATGATCATGATAAATACTATGACAACAGAAAGAGTAAGCCTGACAGAAGTTGGCATGAGGTTACAAGGTCTCAACGTACTTCATGCAAACACACATCTCTGAAACATCAAACCTCTAATCTCAAACCACAAAAGAAGCAAAGAGCAAGAGACATAAAAGGCATGGGTATTGGTAAAAAAGCTATGACTACCTTACAAAATGTCCACCGTTTCCATAAAGAAGAATAAGAAGAATTCTGTAGAATTCTGTAAAGTCTTTCTCACTAAGATTTTTTAAAAATAGTTTTTTATGGAAACAGAAACTGTTTAAAGGGTCACTTTGTACACTATACTGAGAAATTAATTGTTCCACAGGAAGACACAAAGGCATGAGATAAGTTGATAATGTGAATGAAGCACAGATACAGGAAATGACCATGATCATTTTGAGATGCAGTAATTCCATTAATAACATTTTGTACATATTTAATTCTCACTTCACCAGGGGTTAAATTAGGCCAGTGACAGGACAATCTGACCTACTACTCAGGGGTGTGTTTCTCAAAAGCATCGTTAGGTAACTATGGTCGCTAGTTCTATTGAACTCTATTGGTAACGAGGGAATTTGCAACCATAGTTGCTTTTGGGAAACCCACCCCAGGATGACATACTGTTAGTCATGTGACCAAGAGACTGTTGAGATTGTGGTTGTCTCTACAATTTCACACACAAGTTGTCATATGTCTGGGATGCATTTCCCAAAAGCATCGTTAGCCAACTATGGGCAGAGCAGAAGAAGTAGCTGAGCTAGAAAAGCAAATTGGAAAATACATACTAACTTACATCCTCTTAAAACATCACCAAATGTTTGTGTCTGATCAATAACAGTCAAACAAATGTATCCATTCTGTCACTATCTACGTCTTACCAAATATTTTCCTCCACCTAGGTCATGTTGACATGATAGTAGAGTGCAATAGATAAGATCAGATAAAAATTACGATGGGGGTTGTGGTTTTACATCCTCTGAACAGAAACAGCAGATCTTAGAAATAATCATATATCCTAAGTTTAATAATTTCCATTTTCATTTAAATTTGGTTGGTTTGTTTTGTAAGGGAAGGAGTGACAAGATTTTAGCATAGATTGAATTTACTGTAACTTCTCCAGCTTGACTGCAAGCGACACCTGATGGAGTCAACTTGAGCTCAGGAAAATGAAATCTCAGGACACAGATGGAGATGCAGTTTTCATTTACAAATGCTGGGACACATTTTTCAATTTAGGTCACTCTTTTTACAGTTCTCCTTACCAACTTTCAACCTCAGTTAATTTCACATTCAAAATGCACTAAAACGACCAGATCACTTAATACATGTCTGAAATCAAATCATTCTCCCATAGCATTAGCAAATATTTTCAACACACTTTGTCACTCCTAAAACACTAACAATAGGTAGCAGCATTATCAAGGTTTTCTTTTGTAAATGTCCTCATAAAATAACAATTGTTAGCCCCTTTCACGCAGAAATAAATTCCTGTAAAATTAAACAGGCAATGATGTTCCGTCTTTTTACCGATAAAGCACCATTCACACATCAGTTTCATAATACCGTTAAATTCTGTGACAACATTAACCGTAAATGACCTCTAAACGGCTGCGCCTCCCGGTGTAGGGTTGTGGCTAGAAGGGATACATCTCCTTGGTCTACACTGGATGCGAGCGGCGTGACAAAATACTATAGAACTCATCATAATCAGTGATGCTGTCTACAATGGATGCTGCGCTGCGACACAACAAATCCCTGACAGTAAACTGCTGCCACGTTCTATTTATGACATATTGACACAAAAGGTCGCTTTGTCGCGTCTAGTGTGGACAGACCACGACAACAGACCAGACCAACAACTGTCGCGTCCGGTGTAGACACGGTGTAAGCCTTCTTTTGTTCCACAGACGTTTTTCTCTTATGTTTTTTATCCGCCATCTCTATCTTTCTGTCGTTGCTCGCAGCGGCTAATGTCCGTCATGTGCACTGATAAGTGCTCTCTCCTCTGCATCATGAGTAGACACGCCTCTTACTGCTGATTGGCTACAAGTTTGTTTTGTTACTGGCCCGACTCAGTTTTCTAAAGTGTTTTTGAAAAAAATGCATTCCCCACCTTTAACCCCGGTGTTGTGTTTGAAAACTTACGCGGTTTGCGTTTTCGTTGATGTTTTCATTCTTGTGTCAAACGCTCACATTCATGCAGCTGCTTTTGGCCCAGAGACATCATATCAGACGACTTAAAGCCGAACTAAATAAATGCGTCATCTGCGTCGGAATGTTATGATTGGCCCAGAGTAGAGGTCTTACGTAAACGCACATTAACATTAACTTACCAGTAATTTACTGGAAATGTTAGAATTTCGCATACATGTAGAACAGATTTACTGGTATTTTTGAAAATATTTTATAAAATACAAAATTTACCAGTAAAGACTGTAACTTATGTGTAAAAGGGGCTAATATGACACCACTCTGTTTCGAGAATTATGAGAATTATTTGGACCTATGTGGTCAAAGTTTACATTGCAGTACAAAATTATTCCAAAGTTTTTACCTTTTGTATTGATGGTAATAAAATTGACTGACACCTACATTTTTTGAAAGTATTTTTTTATTACTGTGGAAATGCAGCAAATTGCTGATTAGATATTTGTTTGTTTGTTTGTTTGAGGCCTGTAGGTACATAAAGAGTTTTGATAGTGGTTGTGTCTGAGCAAGAAAGGAATTCATGTACAGTTATTTGAAAGATGTAGTCAGTGAATGTATTTTATGTCAATACACGTACTTACATAATAAAAATGTATGTAAAAAAAGCTCAAATTAGCACAGCTGCACACAAGATAAGCAAAAAAGTAAAACATACAATAATCAGCCTTAAAGCATATGTTGTAAGTTGGCTATAATGATACACTGAGCAAACAGCATTTACAATGCAGAGAGTCAAATCTGTTTATCTACATCCAACCATGACAGCTCTATAAGCTTTTATCAAATTAAAACACAATATTGGCAATAATCAACAGTACAGTGACAATGAGGCCAATACCAAGGGCAGCATGATTCAGGTTGAGTGCCGTTTTGGAGTTCTTCTCTGCTAATTCTCTCTGTCCTGAGTAGTTGGCATTTCGAGCCTGTAATAACAATTGTGAAACACAGTGTCAGCCACTTCTGTTCTCATTCTGAGTTTCTTTTATCCAATGGCAGATGGGGGATTTCTCAAAAGAGGGGGCAAACTCCACTCTGTGGATGGGTTTTCATAGTAACATTTAATGCTTCGTTTAAACCAAGTCACAAATATATGTATTTATATATTTAAACATTTCATATTTTATTTATTAGTATTAGTGCCAATTACTATTATTATGGTTAATATTCTTGTCAGACCATTGGCCATCAAATCCTGAAGGTTGCAGAAAACATTTCATTTAACTGATCTGAGTGCTTTCAAAAAATAGGTTTGCTCACTGATCATCATTCTGAGTTGTTTGCTTTGTAATTTGGTCATTCGTTTCTATCAGTTTGACCAGTTCAGGCTGCATTATTGTACTGACAGAGTGTAAACAGAGGCTTCAAAAAGCCGTCATTAGTTTTAACCCTGTTCTAACCTGAACCAACTAATCAAGCTCTTCAGATTAACTTGAAAACTCAACACATTTTAGACACATAAAAACCATCTTATGGTTCTTAACCCCAAATTGAAGAACCTGCATGCAGTCATTTGACCTACACTGTAAAAAAATGTGTTTTTTAAAGCTTATTGGAGTGTTTTAAAAGAAAATAATACTTCAGTTTTCTACTTCAAAATTTCAAGTTTAATTCAAAGTGTCACATTTACTGTAAGTAGAAAATTGTATTTTCTTGTAAAAAAATAAAAAAGTCTTTGTCTTATTTATAACTTTAAAAATTCACTTTTTACAATATACTTGCCAATTCTTTTAAATTGTTTTTGAAATATGGTTTATAAAGTTTTAAATTGGATGTTTTTCTTACACCATTATGCCACTTCAGAAGGCCTTTATAAACCCGATGGATGGATGTACTTATTGGGCTTCACAATCTCGACCACCATTCACTGCTATTATAAAGCTTAGAAGTGCCAGGACATTTTTTAAATATAATGTCGATGGCATTTGTCTGAAAGAAGAAAGTCAAATACATCTAGGATGGATTGAGGGTGAATAAATCATGGGTTAATTTTAGGTTTTGGGTGAACTACTCCTTTAAGGTGTCAGTTTTCACCACGTTTCTTTAGCATGTGTAAAGACGGACAGTTTTACCGCATTAAGATGATAAATTTGAATGTGTAGCCTTTAGCTTACTTGAAAACTTGCTGTTAAATTTGCTAGCAATTTTTAAATAAAAATAGTTTCCTTGTTTTTCTTTATTTGTTTAATCAGTGAAATTATCTATACAGCACTAAAACAGTAAAAATAACTAATAAAATTATATATATATATATATATACACTGCCCTCCAAAAGTTTGGAAACGCCCTAGAAAGTGGGGTTTTGGACAATATTGGCATGAATCCTTTTTAATTTGTGATAATTTTGCACTGATAAGGGACAACACAAACTACGAAAACATATTTTATTACATAAACAGTTTATACATAGAAACAACTTAAATTTGCGATTCATCAGAATATCCACCATTAGCAGCTATTACAGCTCTGCATAATCTGGGCATCTGAGCTGTCAGTTTATTCAAACATTGACTTGATATATTACTCCAAGCCTCCTGAAGGATTGCCCAAAGATGATTCACACTGGTTGGACACTTCTTACGGACAGTTGGCAAAGGGGCATGTCTGACTTTGACATGTATATATTGCCATTATTATGTAATCAAAAAAATATTATTGCTGGTCTTCAATGATAATGTCAAATTACTTTAATGTACAGTATTTGCACCAAAAAAATAAGGATTTATGCTGATATCGTCCAAAACCACACTTTGCCAGGGGTGTTTCCAAACTTTTGGAGGGCAGTGTATATATATATATATATATATATATATATATATATATATATATATATATATTTTTTTTTTTTTTTTTTTCTTAAAAATCTGTTGCTGTTGAGGGGGTCTCCAGTACCACACCTTTTCTCAACTGACCGTCATTTACTGGAAACCAAAAAGCAATTACGCCCACCCACTCGTACACACACTTTATCAATGGAGCATGCAGCTACATGATGGAACTTGTCTTGTTTACATATTATTGTAACCACAAGTATAGTACTTTTACAGGCTCACATAGCCTTCTTGGCAATCAACTGTATCTTAGTTATTAAATTGTTTAAAGCGCTATGTCAAGTACAAGAAATGTATAGTTATTTAAAAATACACCATGTTCACTAGAATCATTTAAGAAGTGAATCACTCATAATGCATGGGATTAATGTGGGGGATTTTTTTCCCTTTTAAAATGCAATAGAGTTTCAGACAATAGATCAAGCATGTAGAAAAAAATCTGTGGAGTGAGTAATAATTTTTGGGAAAACATGCTGAAATGGTTCTGCATTGATATCAATGACTTACAGAGATAATAATATACCTACTACTATACATATATTTATACTAAATATATATATACTACTACTGTATACTAAGAATAATGACCAATTAATGACTGAGGCTCATAACAGAAACACTTTAAAACCATAATAATCGATCCAACAATTGTTGTGGCAAAAAAAGCAATTTAGATGCAATTTGTCATATAAATAAAGAAATTAAATAAAAGGACAGCACATGGATTAATACTTACAGAGCAGGAGAAAATAAGTGCAGCAATGCCCAGAGGAAAACAGCAGCACAGCATGGTAAAAATAGAGTAACCCAAGTAATCTGGCACTTGACAAGCCAGTGGAGTGGCCGTCACAAAAACTGCAGGCTGTACAGCAACCACGGGATCTCCTGGATACGGCCCCTGGGCATAGGGGCCTTGGGGGAATGGCTGGCTTGGAAAGGAGGGAGGATAATATCCAGCAGGATTGGCCTGGTATGGTGGTGGTGGTGCCGAAGGATACAACATTGCTGATTTCTCAGATGAATTCCAGGCCCCTGGAGGCTGATTGAAAGACTGGCTCGGATCCATTCTTCTGATTATTGGATTTTGATTGAAATTTTTGCTCTGCTGAGACGTATTTCTGTTGTCTGGTTCAGGCTTGTCTGTGCTGATGAAGGCAGTCAGCATATGGGAGGTGAGCTGTAGGCTGAAGGGGTGGAGTGACAAGAACTTTACCCCTGTTTTCAACATACAACGTGCGCCACCTTGTGGTTTCACATTTACTCTGAAGATTTACATGACATATCAGGAGGATTATTTCACTGCACTGAAGCATATTTTTGGATATTGTGGCTTCCTGTACTTCAGAAGAAAAAGAAATGTTAATTAATCAAGAAACAACTTTTTTAAAGAATAAAAAATCAGGCTTTGTTAAAAGACATCTTCATGTATAATATCCCTCACAAATGCAGCGATTTAAGATATCCAATGTAGATGATCATGATAAAGAAATAATATATAACAACAAAAGATGTTGGCATTAGGTTATATGATCTTTATATAACATATCTCTGAAACACCAGACCTCTAAACCACAATTTGCTGTCAGCAAGAGATATAAAAGGCATTGCTAATAAAGCTATGACTCCCTAATAAAATGTCCACCTGTGGTTTCCATTAAAAATAAATAAAAATAATTCTGTAGTGTCAAAGTCTTTCTCACTAAGAAATTTTTTATTATTATTATGCTAACAGAAACTGTTTAAAGGGTCAGTTAGTGTATTGCTCCATAGGAAGTCATAAAAGCATGAGCTAAGTGGATAATGTGAATGCAGAAGCTCAGATACAGGAAAAGACTATCATTTTAAGATGCAGTAATTTCATTAATAATTAACATTTTGTACACATTTAACTCTCAGTTCACAAAGAGTTAAATTAGGCTAGTTTTAGTTAACTATTATACAGTGCACAGCATAAATGAGTAGTACACCCCCTCTAAAAATTTTACAAATTCAGCAATTACTCTTTAATTAGATGACATGTTAGGGTTCTTTGGAGATATAATGTTCCAACAAGCCTGCTTGATGAATTACCAAAGAAGAATGTCTAAAAATGATTCAGCAAAATAAGATTTTCTTATCAAAGTGATAAAATGTTGTGTTGCAAAAATGAGTACACCCTCCTGAAAATTACTAAATAAAACTAAAAGAAAAAGAAAAATGTGTATAGGTTTAAGGCTATTTTTGATCACCAGGTAAGTATATTGAACCAAAACTGTTAATTTCCTGACAATTAAAAGTGTTATATAGCGCACTGAATCATACTCAGACTTAATGCTGGCAGCAGTGGAACCACTTGGGAGAGAACTGCCAGGTGTTTTATTTCTTAGCATAAAAGAGGACAATGTTACAAGAGGAATACCAAATTATTGTTTTAAGTGTGAAAATATAGCAGAAGTAGCACTGACATTCAAAAACAATGGACTGGTGACAAGGCTCCTAAAATAATCAGGTCTTCGCTTTAAGTTTTCATTTAGTGATGAGTGATTTTTTGCTAGAAAAAGAGCAGGAGAAATAACACGCAAGTGTCTCAAAGCCGGCAAAAGCTATGAAAAGAGCGACACTTTATCTCACAGAGTATGACGCAGCCTGCAGAAGTGACATGCATGGTTGTTGTCACCACTAGAATTACCTACTGTAGCCAAAGCAAAATAAACTTTTTTAACCTCTTCCAAGGCCCATATTTTCAAAATAGAGACTTCTGGGAATCCATACTCTGGTCTCAAGAGACCAAGTCAATCATTTCGGATCCAAAATGTTCTGGTGTTGCTAGAGGAGGAGTACAGTGAGAAGTGCTTGGTACCCACAGTGACGTTCAGTGGTAGTAAAGCTCTTATATAGGGATGAATGAGTGCTGAAGGTGTGAGGGAGTTGTGCTTTATCAACGCTGTCATGAATTCACACACCACTGTGTGATGGAATACAAAAACTTGAAACAGAAGATGCTACCCTCCCCTCATTCCCTGCATTATTGGACATTTTTCAGCATGACAATGAAGATATTCATTCTCCCAAAGTGAAAATCCTTCAGTGGACATGTATTTCACTCAATCTTAACGCTCTTGAGCAGTTGTGGGGAATTTTGTGGAGATGAGCTGAGCAAAACTTGCCATTAAAGACCAGAGCATTTAAGGAGGTCGTCCTCCAGGAGTTAAACAGGACAGACGTGAAAATTTGTCATGAACTTGTACACTCAGTGCCAAGAAGGGTCAGAGCAGTATACTTAAAGTTCTGGAGGACATACTAAGTACAAGAATATTGTACATTTGCCGAATTAAATCTAGGGTGTACTCATTTCTGCAATCCTTCATTTAAACAAAATTGGCTAATTTACTTATCTTACAGAAAATATTGGCATATATTTTGTTGTTTTTATTAAGTATATGTTTAATACATTTCAATTTTGCCATCTTTCCATGAATTATATTAGTGATCATTAAGAAAATACATCTTTTATATTTATTCAGAGGGGGTGTACTCATTTATGCTGTGCACTGTAACCCTGGTACCAAGTGATTGGTAAATTAAATATTTTTTACTGATGTGGCTAATATTTTGTGCCCTTTTATTTACAGTTTTTCTTCTGCACCTATAGTGTGGGAGTTTGTTCAGAGATTTGGCAGCTGTGGGTTACTGCAGTTGCGCATTCATTATGTATGAATCCTTAAATCTGAGGAGAGTGATTACTTTTATGGGTTTTATTAAAACATGGATGGTTTAATTGTTGTTTTAATATAACAGCATCTGTGTTAGTATAATAAAAATTGTTCAAAAAAATTGAACTACCACGTTCAAGGTCCAGAAAGATAGTAAGGACATCGTTAAAATAGTCCATGTGACATCAGTGGCTCAATTGTAATTTTATGAAGCTACGAGAATTTATACTTTTGGTGCACAAACAAAACAAAAATAACGACTTTATTCAACCATTTCTTCTCTTCCAGTCTGCCTCCGCTGCCATTCACGAGAGTACCACGATGCACGCGTGTAATGCTGCTGACGGAGGAGCCGGTGTTCTGATGTAGAACATGCATGTGCTGTGCCTTGTTTAGAAGCAGAGGAATGCACACGCATGCGTCTTGGTTCTCTCTGGGGGGTGGGGGTGGGGGGTTCTTCTTTAACTTGTTTGGGTGTTTCTTTAAAGATATTCAATCTTGAAGACAATGTACAATCCTGTACAATTGTACAATCCTCTCAGATTAACTGCCAGACCAACCAGTTCCTGCATGCTAAATGTGGTGGTAAACAACAGCAACAAAAAAGATAGATAGACAGACAGACCGATTTATGTACTTATATGTTCCTAAATACATATATATGCTAAGTTTTATTTATATATATATATAAAATTAGCTGCACTCAAGATATTTAACATAAGCAAAATGTCTGAACAACACATTGTAGGGTATCAGAGTGAATCAGACAATTTAAGATTCGATCAAGAGGCCCAGGATAACAAGACAACGTCATAAATCTGTCCACGATACCCTGACGCCACGAGCCTGAAGCAGGCCTAAATAATCAACTCTTCCACAGAACAGCTTACAACATTAACACAAAAAAACTTATTGATAATCCCAACTCAGGAAGGAGATTGCCAAATTTGGGGCAAGTACCCAAGATTAATGGTCAAAGAGAAGCACGTCATGACCATCACATGAGGAAAATCATTAGTAGAGACTTTGTTGGGTGTGTTCCCCCACTCAGGACAAGAACCAGACTGAAATTCCTTATGAGACCTTTTAACATCTTTGGTCTCCACATAACATATTCTCACGTCCACAGAATGGCACAGAAACTGTCTTTTATGCACCAAAATCATCTTAAAAGGACTTATGAGCAGCTAACCATTTCTATGCATAACTCCATATTATGTATGTAACCCACACATTTGACTATCATGTTCTAATCACTCATTGTGTATGTCTTTTTAATAACTATTGAATAGCTTAAGGGTTCATATTCATGTTTGGTATGTATGAGTGTGAAAATTCTAGCTTGAAACATTTCTTCCAATCAATACTTTGTCAAATGTATCATATTCTGGTTATAGAAATCATGTCCAAAATTATACTCTGCAAGAGCGGGAAAGTTCGGACCATGTGACTGACCAGATAACATGTTGATTTATGTATTGGGAGGAGAAAGATAGCAACACCCCAAGCTAAGACAGTGTCTAATTGGTCGAGACACCATTTTGGGATATGTCCAACAGCCCAGTTTAAAAATGTTTTGACGCTGCTTTTTAGCGCTCTTTGAACATGCTCTGGCTTACATGCCAGCTGCTACCACGATGAGAAGAAAAACCACCCAGTCTCGTTACATCCTTTTATTCTTTTGCTTTAGTATCTTTTCTTTTCCATTGTGAGTTTCGTGTTTTGAAATAATTTTTGCCACCATGCCTCGTCTACGAGTTCAACTGGAAGTCTGTGACTGCCTCAAAATTTCAACCAGACCACAACTCCGCATCTTCAGCCAACATCCAACCATTGGCTTCCCAAGACTTCACTTCAACGACTACTGAACTTCCAACCAATCAGCAACCTCGGGAAACCCCTTTTCCTGCAATGAGGACAACAAAAGGGAATCCCTTAACTCAAAGGCAACGCAAGAACAACGCCAGATTCTAGCTGAAATGGTGCATTCAATATAAATTTTAGCCTCATTGAGAAACTCAGTGTGAGGGTTAATAAAATGATTGATGGTTGTTCAGGTCTATGCAATTATATTGCTATAAATTTGGGATTTCACATTTTAATTCACATTTTCGCTGGCCGACTCAGTGATCAGGCGTAAAATAGTGATTCTGTCCAAATTCCCTATAAAATCATAAATGATTCCCTTTGAGCTAAATTGACCTCTTTCCCTTACAAATTACAGAAGAAAAGAGAACAGAAAACTGTGTGGTAGCTTTCATTGGTTTAAACATACAGCAATCAGCCTTAAAACATATTAGAGTAATGATAAATTGAGCAAGTAACATTTAAAATACAGAAAAACAAATCTGTTTGTAATCTGCATCCAACCATGTCAGCTCTAACAGCTTTTATATAGCAGTCCAAATCACAATCTGGATGATAATGATCAATACAATGACAACGAGGCCAATACCAAGGCCGACGTGATTCAGGGTGCGTGCCGTTTTGGATTTCCTCTCTGCTAATTCTCGCTGTCCTGAGTAGTTGGCATCTCGAGTCTGTGAAAATAATTGTGAAACATATAATGTCAACTATTTTTGTTCTCAGAAATTGCTAGTAAATTTTGCAAGATAAAAGAATTGTGAGAAATAAACTTGCCAGAAAAAAGTCAGAATTTTAAGATAAAAGGTTGCACTTACACTTTTTATTTATTTTCATTTTTATTTATTATATTTTTATCACATGGCGGAAACAGGCTTCCATAAGTAACACACTGAATTAAATGTGAAATTTTCTTTTTTATGTATGTATATATATATATATATATATATACACACACACACACACACACACACATACAGCGTGCCCATATATATATTATATATATATATATATATATACATACAGTTGTTATATATTGCTTTATTTTTTAAGATTTCCCTTTTTTTCCAAAGCATTGTTTGATGCCAGTGTTTCCTGTCATAGCTATGCAAAGATTTGATTTCAAAAACAGTACCATAGCGATTAAAACTATTTCTTGTTATGATTTTAAATCATTTTTTAATCTCGGAATGATCTCAAAGTAAAAAGAGGTGCTAAAGCCTTATTTTGTAGTGGCTGTGCTTTAAATTAAATTATATAATTTTAATTCAAGTGATGAAGGCTTAAAGTCTGACAGTAATCAGGCTTTGGGGGCTCAAGCCCCCTGCCCTTTTTTTAAAATTATTCAGAAGTGCCCCTCTCAGACAAATAGTGATGATATTGTGGTCAATAAAACAAAATGCATTTGAATGACAATGTGTTCAAATCAGTAACTAATCGCTCAAAAGTCGGAAAATTCCTGTTTATTTTTACATATCTGTCAATCTGAGGCGTTGCTATGAGTTGCGTGCGTTGTGCTTGACTGACTGATATTCCACAGTCTGTTCTGAAACCGAAGCTCTCGAGCCATATGTTCTTTCAGTGAGTGCCTATGGGTCGACGGAAGGAAAAAAAATAAACCAAACAATATTTTAAACCTTTTTCATCAATAATCAAAGCTAGTGTGCCGATTTAATTAAAAATCCATATATTACATATTTTAGAATATTACATAATTTATCAATGCCCGTTTGTCATGTATAATAGCATACACCAACCTATCATGATCTGGCACAAGAAGTTCAAATTTCATTGGACGTGAAGTGGAGCGGTCATTTTCCGTTCTTATTCATAAACCGGTTGAAAATTACATGGACAGATGAGCTTACATTTGTGGAGCAATCTGGATCTGCGGTTTGTCTCATTTTATGAATCAAATTGCATCGCTGAGAAAATGGATGCTAAGTCACTACAAAGCACTGCACAAAACCGCAATAATGTACTCTGTTCACTTGTATTATGTAAGTTAGGCTATAGCCTATTGATACACCATTTACTATTTCATGAAACTATAGTTAATGAAGCCCAAGTGCCACCTACAGGCCTATTATTTGAAGTTAAGGGTGGCGAAATGGTGACATAAAAGGACTATATTATAGGGTATTACCATTTTTGATAATTCTGCAGCATTATGAAAGTGTCATATGCTCATCAAGCCTGCATTTATTTGATTAAAAATACAGAAAAAACTGTAATATTGTGAAGTATTATTACAACCGGTGATACTTTTTTGGGGTTCATTGATAAACAAAAAGTTTAAAAAGAACAGCATTTATTCAAAATAGAGATGTTTTCTAACTATATAAATATTTACTATCACTTTCTTTTAAATCAATTAACAAATCCTTGCTGAATAAAAACTAATTTCTTTCAAAAAATAAATAAAAAATAAATACTGACCTCAAGCTTTTGAACAGTATTGTTACAAAAGTTATATTTTAAATAAATGCTGTTCTTTTCTTTCTTTCTTTCTTTCTTTCTTTTTTTTTTACTTTTTATTCATCAAAGAAGCTGAAAAAAAGTATCACAGGTTATAAAAAATATTAAGCAGCACAACTGTTTCCAACATTGATAATAAATCAGCATTGCATAAAATATATTTTAAAGTATATTAAAATTTTGATCAAATAAATGCAGGCTTGATGACCAAAAGTGACTTCTTGCAAAAATATTAGTGCTGTCAAAAAATTAATCGCGATTAATCGCATCCCAAATAGAAGTTTTTGTTTACATAATATATGTGTGTATACTGTGTATATTTATTATGTATATATAAATACAAACACATGCATGTATATATTTAAGAAAAACATGTTATATTTATATATTAAATATATTTTTATATAATATAAATTATATGAATATAAATATAAACTTTTAAATACATGTAAATATTTTCAAAATATATACTGTTTGTGTGTGTCTTTATATATACAAAATAAATATATACAGAAGACACACATATATTGTGTAAACAAAAACTTTTATTTTGGATGCGATTAATCGCGATTAATCGTTTGACAGCCCTAAAAAATATAAAATAGTAATGTATCCAAACTTTTGACCTGTAATTTTTTTTTCTTTGCCACCTATTTTACATTTGAGCCCCTGCCCCAGAGGAACTCTCTGGACACTCCCGGTAACTTGTAATCTGTAACCTATTACATTTCCAAAGTAACCTTCCCAACACTGGCCCCAATCTACTGGCCTGACCAGTAATTCTTGTTAAAAATAATGATATAATGACAATTTTCTGTTAGTCAAACAAGATCTTTCTGATTTTTGAACTGTAGCCTGCAGAAAGACTATCATTTAATATAAGAATATAATTTATTATTTTTTACAGGAAAGATCTTGTCATTTTTATAATGCCTACATATTTGTGTGACCACAAATACAGTTTAAGCTTTAACAAGCCTCTCACCTATTTGGCAGTCAACTGTATTTCCTTTATTAATTATTTAATATATATATATATATATATATATATATATATAATAAAATATATCTATTTAATTTTGTTTTGTTTTGTTTTGTATAAAAAGGCATATATCTAGAAATAAATGTCAGTGCAGAATGATCCATCCATTCATTCTCCAAAACACAATGCAGAAAATTGTAATTTTTGACCAACCATTGATAGAGGCTCATAATAGAAAACATACAATACTCAACACAAATTGCTGTGGCACAGAACTGATTGATAGAAAAAACAAAAACAAAATAAGCAATCATTTTTCCATAGGTTTTATTTCTGTGCCTGTTATAAAAAACAACACCTGTGATCATTAACTTTTGATGATTTCCATATTAAATTCTACAAACATGTTATGCAATTTTATGCTTAATGATTATATAAATGTTAAAGAAATTAAATAAAATCTAATGAAACTAATATACTTACACCGATGGAGTACATCAGCGCAGCAATGCCCAGAGGTAAACAGCAGCACAGCATGACGAAGATGGAGTAGGGCAGGTAATCTGGCACTGGATCAGCCAGTGGAGCGGCGGTCACAAAAACTGCAGGCTGCACAGTGACCTGTCCTGGATACAGCCCCTGGGCGTAGGGGCCCTGGGGGACTGGATGGCTTGGAAAGTAAGGAGGATATCCAGCAGGATTGTCCTGGTATGCTGGTGGTGCTGCAGGCATCCCTGATTTCTCAGATGAATTGTAGGCTTCTGGAGGCTGATTGAAAGACTGCCTGGGATCCATTCTTCTGTTTATTGGATTTTGATTGTAATTTCCTTTGCCTTGTGATCTGCAGCAATGTATGTAATACTGTACTCTGGTTCAGTCTTTTATGTGCTGATGAAAGTACCCAGCAAATAGGAGGTGAGGCTGTAGGGGAGAAGTGACAAGAACTTTATGCAGTGTGACTGCAGGCACCAATTTGTAGTTTTACGTTTACTTATGTATTATAAATGTATTATGAAATATCAGGTGGGTGAAGAGGATTAGTTCACCACATCCCAGCATTGTTTTGGGAATCTTTGGGAATCTTCCTCTTTTTAATCTTTTTTCTCATTCGCATTTACTTACTACATAATGGGTTATATGAATGGGTTACATAAAAACGGAGATGAGCCAGATTAAACATAGCAAATCATTCCTCAGTAGGCCTACAGATAAACTCATATTAACTGATCATTACATTTCAAATCATAACACCAAATATGTTTGTTAAATTATATTTCAGGCTGTATTAAAGAACACCTTAATATCTCACACGATTGTATGAATAAGAATTAGAAATATACGTAGCTGCAAGCAGCTATTAACAGGGTTCGAGCACTTTAAAGAGATAGTTCACCCAACCATGAAACTGTGCTGTAAATTTACACACTCTCAGACCATCCGGGTGACTTTTTTTTTCCTTAAACCGTTGCCCTTGCTGATTCATAAAATGCAATCAAAGGCTACCGGTTTTTCAGATTTAAAAAACAACATATAAAAACAAGACCAAATCCCGCGGCTCCTGGTGATACATTGAGGTCTAATGAAGCGAAACGATCGGTCTGTACAAGAAATTGAACAGACCATGTGACGTCACAGTACTTTATCACCGCCAGTTTTGTGTCTGGGACAGCTGCGCTACCTGTTTCAGTCTTGCATATTGTTATTACTGACACATTACAATGAAGTTTTGGGTGAACCACGATGATCGAGAAAAAATGTCATCGTCTAGAGCTCACACAATAATGCAACAGAGTGCAGTGTTTTAGTTATGTTTCTATTAACGTTAATAGTGATGATGGCCAAGAGGTAAGGCTTTTTTAACATTTTTGGACCAGAAGAAGTGCCTTTTTCTATTAATAGAGTTAGCTTATATTGAAATTAGCTAGCCCCTTTTAGCAAGCCTAATTTCACAAGTGTTTTATTATTATTATTATTATTATTTTTATTTTTTTTTCGCTGATAAGGAGCAAAGCATTGGTCGGGTTTTAATTGTTGCTCTAACATTTAAACCATGTGAGTTTAATCCAAAGAAAAGCATTAATTACAACATTTAAACAAAACATGATTATTAGTAATTAGCTCGTGACTTACCTGGACAGTGGTTTGAGCGCAATGAGAAGAATTCACCCGCGGCCGCGGCCTGGCTCCGGAGGCGGAGGATCATGGGTAATGCTGACAGAGATGCCAAATGTAATCTTTTCCCCCATTTTTTTTTTTTTTTTTTAATCAGAGAATAATGCAGAAAATATAATTTATGATTTCTATACTGCAATAAATGTGTGTGTCTCTAATTAACGCAGTCTCGTATATTTGTATATAAATGTAACGTTAATGTTATAGTATAAGTGACCGCAAGGGAGTAGCTTACAGATTATAAAGCAATAAAAAGAAGGATAAAATCTCCTGATTAAATGTTGAGTAATAGTGCTTGAATATATATATATATATATATATATATATATATATATATATATATATATATATATATATATACGATTTGTGAAAAAACTAGAGGGGGAGATGCTTTTGAAAATTTTTATGAAATGTTTTTAATACGACAAAAACTGTATTTAACGTGATCGCAGTTTAATAAAAACATTGTAGGCATACGTTAGGCATATTAATTGTAATGATTTCACTTCCACAGTTATTCAAACAACGAATAAATTATATAGAGAAAGCGAGCAAAGAACACAACGGAGCTTTTTGAAACTCCGAATCAGTTAAACCATCCAGTCGTAGTTAAAGATAGCTCTTCGTTAGTTCATAATTAGTTAACTCCTTTAATGTGATTAATTAAGTGTTAATTTAGGCATTAGTACATATGATTATTCATGTAGCCTACTCTTATTGTAAAGTGTTACTTTATTATATGATATGATTAATATCATGTTTTTAAATATGATGGTTTCATTCTAAACATGGTGATTATCTCTATGGACACCCAACATAATATATGATATTTACCATCTGAATCTAACCATGTCATGCCAACAAATGGAAAAGTCAGCCATCTATGTTAATTAGACCTACTGTGCGCAGAGCACCAATTTCGAGTATGGGTCACCATACTTGACAATACGTCACGACTTTCACTTTTCTTTTTAGTTATTTACTTACTTTTTTATTTAATTTTAGCTATTCTCATTTGCTACTTAAATCTACAATATTTTTAAAAACCTAAAATATTAGATCAAGTAAGCACAGAATCAACTTTGCACTGCTGCGAGCGATCGCGTCAGAGATCAGAAATATATACAGCTGCATCTTGAAAAGATAATGTTTTGGAAAGTGCTACAGCACGTTATTATGCCATCTAGTGGTTTTAGATGAAAATAATATCAAAGGCGCCTTTTACTCCGGGGCGCCTTTAGCCCCGTTGTACCCTATACGGTATATATAATTTGCACAGCTGTACACAAGATATTTAACATAAGCAAAAGATCTGAACAACACATTTAAACATATTTTATTTACGTTTATTTAAACACACAATAATCAGCCTTAATGCATATAAGAATGATGATAAATTGAGCAAGTAACATTTAAAATACAGAAAAACAAATCTGTTTGTAATCTGCATCCAGCCTTGTCAGCTCTAACAGCTTTTATATAGCAGTCCAAATCACAACCTCGATGATAATGATCAATACAATGACAACGAGGCCAATACCAAGGCCGACGTGATTCAGGATGAGCACCGTTTTGGAGTTCTTCTCTGCTAATTCTCGCTGTCCTGAGTAGTTGGCATCTCGAGTCTGTGAAAACAATTGTGAAACATAATGTCAACCATTCCTGTTCTCATTTCTTTGAGGCAGTGGCAGATGGGGAAGTTCTGAAATGAGGGTGTAAATTCCACTCTTTGTGAATGGATTTTCTTAGTTCTACATTTAATGCTCTATTTACATTTAATGGAAGTGGTACACTGAAGGAAAATCTGGTGTATAGAAACTTTTTTTTTTTTTACTCATAAATTGCGAGTAAATTTTACAAGATAAAAGTAAGAATTGTGAGAAATAAACTTGAAAATGCCAGAAAAAAAAATTAAGATAAAAAGTATTTTATTGTATTTTACACACACTGAATTAAACATAAAATTTTGAAGTACAAAGACTGAAATTGTATTCACTTGTAAAATTTACTCTGTGGAATATTCATTTATTAAGCCAATTATTTATGTTTGCAGTGAACTGCAAGTTAATTTAGCTTTGTGAAGATACTACTGGTTACTTATTATCTTTCTCTCGAATATAAACAGGTTTTTGGATAAGTTTGCTGTAGTTATGTTTTATTATGCACATTGATAACCAAGTTAACATGATACAAAGTTAAACTATTAATATAACCAAGTTGACCAACCAATCAGCCTAGCAAATCCAGTCATCCAAATTCACAGTTGTTAGTGAACTACATCTATGTTAAAAAATAACGGCTTGTATGTTTTCACATGTTAAAATTTAGGCAGGCTTAACTCCCCAGTACTGTAAGGCCCGGTTTCACAGACAGCTGGAGAATTGCAGAAAATAGTTGAGTCTCGGGGTCAGAAAACCTTAAAAAAAATTGTCAAACAGCACCTACATCACCACATGTTGTTTGGGAGGGTTTCAAGAAAAATTCTCCTAGCTCATCCAAAAACAAACTCCAGCATATTCAGTTATCAGACACGACTGGAACTTCAAATGGGACTGGCTTCTATGGTCAGATGAAACTAAAAAATGAGCTTTTTAGCAGCAAACACTCAAGATGGGTTTGGTGAACACAGGGATAAAAAGTATCCCATGTGTACAATGAATTTCTAGGGGTACCAATAATTGTGTCCAACGTGTATTTGAGAAAAACATTTATTTCATAATGAGATTTCCCCCCATTTTAAATTCTTATTATCCAATGAAAGGTTAGATTTTTGTGAATTTGTTAGATTAAAAGGATTAACAATGCAGATTAATTTTCACAGCCTTCTTTGATCATATTTACCAAGGGTGCCGATATTTTTGGCCATGACTGTATATACAGGAGGCTAACAAGCTGAACAAGATAAGATACAAACTGACTACAAACACCATAGGAGACAGGAAGTGACATAAAAGTCCAGGACAAGGCACAGAAAATGCAACAAAAACAAGAAAGAGTTGATTTGTGAGGAGAGCAATCACACTTATTTTCTAAAACCAAAATAAAACTGAACACCTCAAAATTGAAAAAACAAAAAAACAATAACCTTCAAAAAGGTCTCTTCAGTATAAAGGATAAATAAAATAATGTTAAGTAAAATTAAAAAGTCAAAGTCTTCTTGCACTGGATGTGCTGGTTTCGGCCTCATTTCCAGCTGCAGTCATGTCCTCATCTCATATATAAAACACATGTGATTCACAACTACTTGCTAAGGAGCTCACATTCACGTAAAGTAACCTTGTTGACAAGTTTGGGTAAGGGCAAAATGCACAAGATGTACTTTCAGTGCTCTATAGTTGGCGATATCATCTTTTGTAGCATAAATAAACTGCTTCTGAAAAGCTAGGTGCCATGCAAAATGTAATTTGTAACTGCAACACTCATTTCAAATGTAGTTGAGTAAATAGTACAGATACTCATTCAAAAATGTAGTGAAGTAGAGAGTAAAAGTTGATAATATCTTTGATACTCAGTACAACTACAAAGTATCAGAAAAGATACTTAAGTACAGTAATTAGTTACATTTACTCAAGTACTTTACACCTCTGATTTTTAAAATAAAAAAAGCATGCGCCTTACCATCTATGCCACTGAAACTGACGCTAAATTAGAGTTTTTTTAGTGTTGACTAACCCAATCACGTTAGTGGGCGCAGTTAGTGTAAATAGCCTTTGCCAACAAGGCGGGCTATTTGCACTTAGTGTAAATAGACACTCCGTTTTTATAATGCCTACATATTTGCGTGACCACAAATACAACTTAAGCTTTAACAAGCTTCTCACCTATTTGGCAGTCAACTGAATCCCCTTTTATGTAGTTATGAAAGTTATAATTTGTATAGTTCACTACTAAAGTACATGTTCACTAGAATTATTTGGGCAGTGAATCACTCATAACATTTGGGATCAATGTAGGGGATAAAAAAAGCAATATAGTTTCAGATACTAGGTCAACCACATAGAAACATTTTAATGAGTGAATAATATACCTATTATTAATGATAAACTAATAATTAACACAAAAACTGGCAAAGAACCATAAACCTGATAAATATAATAAGAAATCATTTTTTTCTTTGTGCCTGTTAAGGTGTTAAGATAAACAACACTTGTAATCATTAACTTTTGATGATTACCACATCTAATCAAAGAGTATAGAATACCAAGAGGCGAAACTCTGATGGTTTTCGGGCAACAGCCACTAGGTGGCGCTTCGGTAGCGCGGCCGCCATTTTGGGGTGAAAGTTCCAACTGGACAACGTTACAGATATACAGAAATAGACAGAATAACAACGAAAGAGAGGTTAAAGTGGAATAAAAGAACGCAAATTGGGCAATCCACTGCAAAAACTATCAGTGTGACAGTGAAAATCTTGCTTTTTATCGTTTTCCCAAAGACCCTGACAGGTAATTATACACAAAAGTGTATTGTGTTTTGGAGTGGGAAGTAGCGCTCTTATGCTCCTGCTAAATTTAACTGTTTTTAGTCTAGTAGTAAACATAAATCCTTTTAGGAACTGCAGGTCCTATAGCCATAGATACCATAATAATGATTTATATGGATATGACACTATAGTTATAATGAGCGTATGCAACTTCACACATTTGCAATTACTTACTGTCTATATTATTATTTACTATTACTATTAGAGTAGGTCTGAAATACATATTGTACGTTTTAATCTCCTGGAACACACTACAAACATGATCTAGATTAGAACATGATGCATTGCTGTGTCTGTCATAATTAAATAATTAAACAATTTTGTTGAAAGTGGCTGTACTTGTTTTGTTTTTGTTTTGTTTTTTACATAAAAACCTTTTTTGTTGTTGTTGTTTACTGTCTTCCTTTAACGAACATTAATATGAGACAATACTGCAAAAACAGTTTACTGTCAAGATTCCTGTTATGCATTTATTGTCCAACATTCCTAATTTTTATGTCATAAATTTAATGTCATATGTATTAATTCAGTGCTTATAATATTAACACTTATTTTCAACACATATTTTCAACCGAAACTGGTTTCTAGAAAGCAAAAAGTTTTGTAAAAAAAAAAAAAAGAAAGAAAGGGAAGACTTTAAAATAAAGTCTGTAAAATAAACTGTTAAAAGGATTTCATGATCACTAGTCTAGTGATTGTACATATTGTTGTCATCATTCAGGCTGTATTTCAGCTTTAATGTACAGTGTTTTAAACAAAGCAGCTGATATTTAACAAGGAAAATGTACGATAGAACATAGATATGGGTAAGTAAAGTATATAAAAATACATATGTACTTTAAATGTGTTATTGTAAGTTGGTCAAGCATGACTGGCTCCTATTATTCTACGGTGTTTTTGTGTAGTTTTCAGTCCAAAATGGCGGCGGCTCAGTCATGTCATGGGCACAACTGTTGCTATTGAGTTTGGCCTCTTGGGCTTCTGTACTCTTTGATCTAATTCTACAAACATTTTATGCAATTGTATGCTTAATGCTTATAAATGTTAAAGAAATTAAAGGAAATCACTTGGACTAATATACTTACAGAGATGGAGTAAATTAGCGCAGCAATGCCCAGAGGTAAACAACAGCACAGCATGGTGAAGATGGAGTAGGCCAGGTAATCTGGCACTGGATCAGCCAGTGGAGCGGCGGTCACAAAAACTGCAGGCTGCATAGTGACCACAGTTTGTCCTGGATACGGCCCCTGGGCGTAGGGGCCCTGGGAGACTGGCTGGCTTGGAAAGGAAGGAGGATATCTGGCAGGATTGTGCTGGTATGCTGGTGGTGCTGCTGCAGGCATCCCTGATTTCTCAGATGAATTTGAGGCCCCTGGAGGCTGATTGAAATTATGGCTGGGATCCATTCATGTGATTATTGGATTTTCCTTTGCCTTGTGATCTGCAGCAACGTATGTAATACTGTACTCTGGTTCAGTCTTTTATGTGCTGATGACAGTAGTCAGCAAATGGGAGGTGAGTTGTAGGTTTCAGGGGAGGAGTGACAAGAACTTTTCCATGGTTTCCATTACACTCTGTGACTGCAGGCGCCACCTTTTTAGTTTTCGTTTACTCTGATGAAATACATGAAATGTAAGAGGATTATTTCACCACACCCGAACATTGTTCTGGGACCTTGTGACAGTGAATCTTCCTCTTTGTTAATCTTTTTCCTCATCCCCCTGCACTCTTAAAAAAAAAAAAAAAGGTACAAAAGCTGTCACTGAGCTGGTACTTATTCAAAGGGTACATCTTTGTACCTTAAGGGTCAATATTGGTGTTTAAAGGGACATATCAGTACCTAAAGTGTACATATTTATACCTAAAAAGTACAAAAATGTACTTTTTGAGAAGGTACTGCCCCTGTGACAGATTTTGTAACTTTTTTTTCTAAAGGTGTGTCAGCATTGCATTACATTTACTCATTGCAACATGGGTTATAAACCTGTATTTTAGAAGAAAAATCATTCTTAATTAAATGAGAAACAACTTCTTAAAGAATGAAATGTTTTTTGGCCAAATCATTCCTCACTAGGCCTATGGTCAATAATTTGTCAATAATTTGATCTCCATTGATCATTACATTTAAAATCATAACACCAAATGTGTTTGTTAAATTATATTTGAGGCTGCTTTATTAAAGGACACTTATATACACTCTTAAAAATAAAGGTGCTTAAAATGTTCTTCACAGCGATGCCATAGAAGAGCCATTTTTGGTTCCACAAAGAACCATTCAGTCAAAGGTTCTTTAAAGAACCATCTCTTCCTTACCTTTTTATAATCTGAAGAACCTTCTTTCACCACAAAGAACCTTTTGTGAAACAGAAAGTTTCTTCAGATGTTAAAGGTTCTTTATGGAACCATTTAGACAAAAAAGGTTCTTCTATGGCATCGTGAATTTTAAGAGTGTAATATCTCTCACGATTTACAATATTCAATGTAGATGATAATGACAAGTACTATAGATGACATCAGACCTCTAAACTCAAATCACAATCTGCAGACAGCAAAAGATTGAGTGTTACTATAGTTTGAACTGGTAATAAATCTATAACTCCCTAAAAATGTCCACCTGTTTCCATAATGAAGAATAAGAAGAATTCTGGCGTGCCATATTCTTTCTCACTAATAGGTTTTTTTTTTTTTTTAATCTGTTTTACTGTTTAAATGGTCAGTTAGGATACTGAGAATTACTGTATATTCTTCCGCAGGAGGTCAAGCAAGAGCTAAGTGGATAATGTGAATGTAGAAGCACAGAGTCTCTCTCTCTCTCTCTCTCTCTCTCTCTCTCTCTCTCTCTCTCCTCCATCATCATTAACAGTGCTGGACTCACAGGTACTCTACATAGGGATAAAATTGGCTGTAAAAGTCTGCCTACTGCTCAGTGACCCTATTCGGAGGAGGTTAGGCTTTCTGCAGTCATGTGCGTAATAGTCATGTGACCAAAAAGGCATAAAGGTAGTGGTGGCGTAAGATAGTGTTGTTGCCAAGAGTTTACTTGTCACTTCACCCTTTTCTCACGGATATGTACATTGATTTGGATAGGTGTTCGAGGGGTTGTGATTCAATGGTGCAACTTCATTCTTATGTGATTTTTCTCTTCTTAGGGTGATTATCAACTGCGTTTACACTCGATTTTGGGGCGTGAGGCAGATGAATGAGTTAATATTTATAGGTTTTTTTTTATTATTATTACATCTTGAATCTTTTTTTTTTTCTTTTTTCATTTTCATTTTCATTTTTTTTTTTTTTTGGTAATTTATAGTAGTTTTTGCTTTTTAATATATATATATATATATATATATATATATATATAGGGTGAATTGCCCTAAAGTGGGACACTGCCTAATGTGGGACACCTAATGTCTAGTGTTTGTAGCTCCCCCATAAAAACATGAATTGAACATGAAACTAAGGTTTAGCAAAGCTGTGGCGTTATGTGATCAAAATCACATAACCTCTCAAATGTCCAGTCATATATGAGAGTGGAGCGGCAGGGGCGTAGATTACGCGGGGGACGCGGGGGACGTGTCCCCCCCACTTTTAATATGACAAATTAGATCCCTTTTTCGGGCAAGTGTGCTGGCATAAAGGTTTTCAAGAGCCGGTGTGAATAAATATAGATTTAAATTCAAAGAGACAGGATAGTCTGTTGCATGACCTGAGGAGCGGTCATCAAACATGATGAAGCATCTTGTATAAAGACCACCCAAAGGTCAGTGACATTAATTTTAAACAAAACAATCCTGATATTTTTTGGCCTAATGTGCTCATGAAATGTTTGTCCATCAAAATATAGTGTAACTTTGTATGTATAAACTATATATTTGATATTTTAATCAAATTTCCTAGTGTCCCACTTTAGGAAATATGGTTTCGAAAAGTGGGACAGTATGATTAGCCTAATGCGGGACAGTACTTCAGTCAGTCAAAAATGTGTGGTGGGGCCAGGTTTGTGGGTTTCTAGTGTTGTTATGCAATATTAGAATGCTGTTTCTGCAGATGGGGTTATAGATGATGATGTTGATGGTGTCTTGACATGCAAGGACTGCTTGTTTCTAGAGATGTAATTAGTTAACCTCTGCAGGTTGTTTTATTAAGGTAGTTCTAAGGTTTGTGCAGGCTGGTTTTCAAAAAGATTGTTATGATTGTATGTGTTTGTTGTTTAGTAAAATAGAAAACATTAGGCAAAATGGTCGTGAATGTTTTTAAAAGCAGTTCACTGCACGTTCATGAATTCTGACTCAAGGTTGAATCTAGCCTGAAGATTGTTCAAACTGTGGGTTGATGTTTTTTTGCAAGTTGCAAGATTTTATATTTTGCCTTCAAATAGGCCTAGGCTATTGCCTGTTGTTAAGTAAAATGAACAAGATAACATTCAGAAATCTAACATAACATAGGCCTATATGATAATAGTTGCTTAATATCTTTATAATAAATGCATCAAAACTATCATATTGTATTATTTGTCTGATGATGTTCAGTTATCCATATTTTATCCATCCATAACCAAGAGAATTACTAACTTTAAAGATTTTACTATTCTACATGAATAAAGCTGATTTTGGCCTTTTATCATAGAAATTTTTTTAGTGTCCCACATTAGGAACACAACTGTCCCACATTAGGAAACTGCAGATTTTCTAAGAGTTGCCTTGCACATTTGAGGCTTGTGCTGTGGATTTTTCTCCTATGGGTTTTTTACGGGTAGCAGGTTAAGGCAGCATGAGCAGTCTCTGAATCTGTGGAGAACGATTACTTTTATGGGTTTTATTAAAACAGATGTTTACACTATCATGTTTGCACAATGTCTGTACTTTCTTCTGCACTGGAAGCTCCTGTCACCAGGTCAAATTCCTTGTGTGTGTAAACATACTTGGTAATACAGCTCTTTCTAACTTCTGACTTCTTATGATTATAATTGTTGTTTTAATATAACAGTGTCTGTGTTAGTATAATAAAAAATTGTGCTGATGTTTCTATTAAGTTTGAGTTTGATTATATTGTGGTTTAGTGTTACACAATATAAAATTAGTTTGGAGGTGGCTTAGTCCTTTTGTGCTTCTGACACTTATGGTATATTTATGTTGTTTTGTAGTCCTGCCTCTCATTTATTTCCTTCCTCTAGAAATGTTACCTACATTAACTAATTTGTTATGTTAATAGTACATTTCGACAGGTTTTTAATGTGCCATGTTGTATCTGACAGTTTTAACTATGCAGGTCATCCTGACACCATGTCTAACTTACACTGGACGCGAGCAGCGAGGTGACGAAATGCTTGCATGAAATGAAATAAACTAAAATTCGTATAAACTGATGCCATTCTATTTATGACATTCTGACACAAAGTTCAAATCTTTTTGGCATTGGTGGGAACATAACAGCAGATAATAGACATTTAGCCTAATTGTTATATAGGGACAATTTAGTGGTTGCTGGAAATTGGTAAGGACATGTCATAGCTGCCATGGTGTGGTGAGGGAGAAACACATGAAGATGAAGAGGATAACAATAAGCAGTCTTTAATAATTCACGTAAGGGTAGTCCATATTAGAGAGGCAGCATGCATACACACCAGGGTATTACAGACAATACCAGACAAAGAAACACTGACCTGAATGCAACTTATATGGGGAACGATAATGAGGATAATAGACGAGACACACCTGAACACAATGACACAATCAAACATGAGGGAAAACTAGGTCACACAGAGCACATGGGGAATGAATACACAACAAAACGTCCATGGGTGTGACAATAGCGTTCCTACTAAATTCTACGCCCTTTAAAATCATAACAAGCGATGTCCGACTTTGGAGTTTTCTTCTTAAATAAAAAAAGAGATCAAGCAGATTAATGAGTAAATTCAAATTTCACAAAAACTTGGATGGACTGGACATACTTATAATGTAAGTCAGACATTGAAGTCTAACTTATAATTTCTGAGGAATATTTTAATTGTGGTCAGATTAAAGTGACTTTTCTTTCTGTTTGACTGATGTTTTTTTTGTTTGTTTGTTTGTTTGGATTGTTTGAGTCTGATAAGAGAATATAGGAAAATATAACTTCATTTGTTCCCTGCTAGCTAAATTTCACATGCATAAACAAAAATCTGGACCCAAACCACTCTTTTCTTTTTTCAAAGTTGATTTATTCAAGTATATTATGGAAAATATCCAAACAAGCTCTGTTAATCCTAAAGCAGAGAAAACTGCATCTCTATATTCAGCCTATGTGTTCTCTTAAGGCAGTGGTCTCAAACTCAGTTCCTGGATGGCCACAGCGCTACAGAGTTTAGCTCCAACCAGCTCCAAATCACATCTGCTTGGAAGTTTCTAGTAATCCTGAAGACCATGATTAGCTGGATCAGGTGTGTTTGATTAGGGTTGGAGCTAAACTGTGCAGAGCTGTGGCCCTCCAGGAATTGAGTTTGAGACCAATGTCTTAAGGTGTAAATTTCTTAGGCCTACTTTTTTTTTTTAAACCTGGTAACACATCCCTTACGAAAATTAACCATGATTTTACTACAAACAAGGGTAAATATAAGTAGATTCCCCATTTGACCGCTCCAAGCATGTAGATGCATCCGCCATCTAAATAGTAGGGATCTACCTATATATATCTATGGTTGTACCTGCATCATGGTCATGTGATATGTTTTCGGTTGTGTAGTGTAGACAGAGATCATTTCTGAAACGCAGCGGAAACGCTAGTGTAGACAAGGATCGTTTTCATTCTAAAACACCGTTTTAAAACAAAACGCACTAGTGTAAACGGGGCCTAAGATGGTGGTTTTACATAGGCCTACAGTACATTCTAAATCATAAACATCTTAAAGACATCTAATAAACGTCTGTTTGACATCTGATAGGAAATGTCTTATTGCAGATGAGCAGACACTCTAAAAATATGTCTTGCAGATGTAAATGCAGATGTCAAATAGACGTCTCCGTGATGTACGTGTGCTATGTTTGTACATTATTGTTTAGGGCTTGGGTAGGTGTAGACGTTAATAAAACACAATCTAGGTAGAACAAACATTTTCAGGTGAGGAAACCGGTTTTCTGCTATAGGGAAAACACTTCATTTAATATGACTAAATTCTACAAACGTGGAATTATTCAGTTTTGGACACAGCACATGTTTTATATACACATAAATGCAGTGGTCCAAAAGTTCCAGCTTTGTCTCATCACTCCATAAAACATTCTTCCAGATCTTCACAGGTCTATCCAAATTAATTTTAGCATATGCAAGTCAGCCTTTTATGTTCTTTTTGGTCAAGAGTGGCAATTTGGCGAGCTGTCCTGACACGAAGGCCATATTGTTTAGTGTTCTTTTCATACTCTGGATTAACATATTGTATACATAACATGATCATCACTTAATATGCTAAACTGCTATAGGGGGAAAACTCTGATCTCTGAAAAACACCTGTTTAAATGAATAGAAATGTTTTTGTGGAAATTCTGTGTTTTGAATTCATTTTCTGTTAACGTCACATTAAGGTTCTTTTATGTAGGCTTTTTAAACAATGGGGAAATGAAACCCATATTTTTGATACCAGAACAATAGGCCTATTTTAAACATTTAAACATTCATCAACATCATTTGTATGTTCACGCGTGTACATTTATGAATTTCGCAAATGCTTTCTGTTCTTTTTTTAAGGCGAGATTGAATTTACTGTAACTTCTTTTAGCTTGACTGCATGCGCCACCTGGTGGGGAAACAGAATGGTCTTAGGACACAGATGGGGATGATTTTATGATTCCTGAGCATGTTTTTGGGTGGATCTTCCTCCTCTTCAATTACAGTTTTTATTTACACTCTCTCAGATACACTTCTCAAGGTGACTTTTCCAATACACTTTTACAGTTCTCCTTACCAACTTTCAGCTTGGCACAGCAGTTAATTTCACATTCAAAATGCACTAAAACCACCAAAACTCTTCATACATATCTCAGATCAATTCATTCTTCTATGACACTAGCAATTATTGTCACCCAACAATCACACACTGTTATAAAACAGGTTTTATGCAGTGTTTTCTTTTGTAAAATATCTTTTTTTGTAAAACAAGAATAACAACTCAGTTGCATTGGGGTCTTGAAAACAAACACACATCTATGTGGGTTGTACAGTCAGATAAATTTAAAATCGAAATGTATAATGAAATAAAAGCAATATAATGAGATGTATTATATATATTTTTATTTAGTGCCTTTTAACAATGTGGACTTTTGGAATTTTTATGTCCATGCAAATGTATAAAAACATAATAGCCTACAAAAGTAGGCCTATGTAAAATAATTAGCTACACACAGGATATTGAAGATAAACAAAAGGTCTAAAAACATAATAGATGTAAAGTGAACAAAAACAGATAGGCCTACATTTGGCTAAAAGAAGATGACAGGCAATTGTTGGCAATTCTATAATAAACAATAAGTACTGTTTTTCATGTTAAATTAAATTGCTCAGTTAACACTTTTATTGTTTAAACCATGTTTTACTGGGTGAATATTGACACACTAAACTAATAATGTTTACACTATAAAAGAATCAAATTTGTAGCCTATAATCTGCATCTGACAAGTTATGGATAGACTATAGGCCTATATTTTTCTTGTAGACAAGAAGCAATACAGTGCAAACGATGCCAAGAGCAACAGCGACATGATTCAGAGTGCGTGCAGTTTTGGAGTTCCTCTCTGCTAATTCTCGCTGTCCTGAGTAGTTGGCATTTCGAGTCTGTGAAAACAATTGCGAAACATTAATGTCAACTTCTGTTCTCATTCTGAGTTTCTTTGAGCCAATGGCAGATGGGGGAGCTGTCAAAAGAGGGGGGCAAACTCTGTGGATGGGTTTCACACAGCCCCTTTCACACAGAGCGCAGAGAGTTCCTTCTGTGTGAAAGTAAACATGTCCTGGCGAACTTATAAACATTGCCGGGATCAGTCCCAAAAGGCAGGACCAGGAAGCTCCTCACTATCTGTGCTTTGGCCAGTTTACTGGAATATGCGTCATATTGTGCGTCACATCCTAATGTCTGTGTGAACACATGCACAGATTCCGTAAAATGACTGGCAGTGTGAATGAACCAAAATCAAACGATCCCGGTACAAATCACGGGACACATTATCTGTGTATTTTCCGGAATCTCATTTTCATTTGATGGAATACTTTCAGGTTAAAAGTGTATATAAACTATGTTTCTGTTGATGCACACCTTTATCTGCAACTGATCATCATTTACATGAAACCATGCAGATAGGGGTCCAACACCAAAACCAAATCTGTACTGGATCACACATACTTAAAAAGTGGAACATGGCAGTTAAAGTTACATGGATTAACTTACCTTGTTTATAATCTTTACATATTTGTGTGACCACAGATACAAGTAAAGCTTTGGCCTCTCACCTCTTTGGTAGTCAACTGCATCTCCTTTTAAACTATAAAATTAAGTAAACTAAACCTGATGGAGAATCTTTACCATTTGAGTGCTGTATCAGGCACAAGGAATTAAATAGCCTAATTATCACTGCAGTATTCAAAAACACACCAAAATTAGAAAAAATTCATAAATAACAGGAAAGTGTACTTACAGAGAGGGAGTAGACCAGTGCAGCAGTGCCCAGATAAAAGCAGCAGCACAACATGGTGAAGATGGAATAGCAAGTGTACTCTGGCACTGGATTGGCCAGTGGAGTGGTGGCCATAAAAACTGCAGGCTGCACAGCGACCACAGAATGTCCTGGATACGGCCCCTGGGCGTAGGGACCTTGGGGGACTGGCTGGCTTGGAAAGGAGGGAGGATATCCAGCAGGATTGTCCTGGTATGCTGGTGGTGGTGTTACAGGCTGCAACATCACTGATTTCTCAGATGAATTGTATGCCCCTGAAGGCTTGTTGAAAGACTGGCTGGAATCCATTCTTCTGATTATTGGATTTTGGTTGAAATTTCCTTTGCCTTGTGCTCTGCGGAGACGTATTTATACTGTACTCTGGTTCAGGCTTTTCTGATCTGACGAAGGCAGTCAGCAAATGGGAAGTGAGTTGTAAGGAAGGAGTGACAAGAACTTTTTCCCACTGTTTCCATAATTCTATATAACTGCAGGCGCCACCTTGTGGTTTTACATTTACTCCGATGAGATACAATAAATATTATATCATATTCACTAGAATCGTTTGAACTGTGAATCACTTATAAGATAAAGGATCAGCATAGTTTTTACATTGTATAGTAGTTTTACGTTTGTATAATCAGTTACATTAAAAGGTAAATCAAAGTTGTTGTTTTTTTCATTTTCTCTTGATATTGTGCTTATGCTTTAATGTGTTTGGTACAACAAGTTTTAAACTTATGAAAAAGGCTGCCAGCTATATCTGTAGGAACTTTTAGTGTCATAGAAATAATCTTGTAGCCATAGATGCTGTAATGTAAAACAATTTCTTCTCTATAGCTTTTATGAGAGCTCTTGTTTTACAAAAAATGCTATAACTCAAAAATATTACATCATATATTGACATCACCACTTTTAATACACCACTAAACTGTTATTCAGTTTTTAAAAAAATCACATTTATGAATTTAGCAGATGTGTTTTGTTTTGTAAGGGGAAAAATGTCAAGATTTTTTGGATAGGTGGGTGGCTAGATAGATAGATAGATATGTATAGGTATAATGAAATGTATAGTTATATCACAAAATTAGAACAGCTGCACACAAGATATTTAAGATAAGCAAAAGTTCTAAACAAAAACATATAGAAATTAAGAGAAAATAAAAATAGATTGCTAATGGGTCCTTCCTACATTTTGCTAAAATAAGATGAGGGCTAATATGCGCTATATTTCTGACAGTAATTAGCCTACTTGAAATGCAATTCTATAATAAACAAAAACAAGAATCATACTGGCTTTTTTCTCCATTATGAATTTAATTGGTCAGTTAAAGCTTTTATTGTTTTAAACATCCAGTAATCAGCCTTTAAAGCATGTTTTAACTGGGTGAATATTCATGCATTAAGCAATCACATTTAAAATGAAAATAATCATATAATCTGCATGATTAAAGCATGACAGCTCTAAAAGTTTTGGATCTGTATTTTTAATCATCGTAAAGCCAAAATATAACTGCGTATCCGCTTAAGCATTTTCACCGATGTTTAGGCAACAAGCTGTTGTCAAGGTAAAGTCCAAATAATAAAATGGTTAAGTGAGTGTGCAATTACATTTTGTCTTTATTAAGGTCTTTACCCTATCTTGCACCTCTAAAATCTGTGCATTTGCTTCACTGTATCATTTAAGGATCTGTTTTTATATTCAACTCAAACTCAAAAATAAAAAACAATACAAATAAAACGATGCCAACAACAATGCCAACATGATTCAGGGTGAGCGCCATTTTGGAGTTCTTCTTTGCTAATTCTTGGTGTCCTGAGAAGTTGGCAATTCGAGTCTGTGAAAACAATTGCGAAACATATTGTTAACCCTGCAGATATGAAAATGAAACCCTCTCAAGGTTCATTTGATAAAAGGTTTTTACAAAGCAAATAACATGTTTATTTTTTAAAACCATGTCACACTAACATATAATGAAGTTTAAATATTTTAAAACATTTTATATATTTTATTTGTTACTATTAATGCAAATTACTGTTAATATGGCCATCGAATCCTGAAAGTTGCAGCAAACCTTTCATTTAACTGATCTGATTGCTCACAATCAGTCAATCAACCAATAAACAAATATCCATGGATCATAATTCTTGAATTATTTTTAGTCCGTTCAGTTCTAGCAGTTTGACCGGTTCAGGCTGCATTATTGTATTAAAAGAGTGTAAACAGGAATAAAATAGCTGTTTGACAAGCTCATCTTCAAATGTCATATTTAACTCAATGCACTGCTTTCCATTTCTTTGTAACAATTTATGCTTAACATAAGTAAGTTTAAATCAAAAGTGACAGATGCAAGTAAAAAAAGAAAGACAAATCTTTTTTCCACCTCGAGGGCCACCCTCCATCATCGGAGGGTGATGATGGAGCGCCACTGCATATTTGTGTGACCACATACAGCTCAAGCTTTAACCAGTATCAACTTTTTAGTTATAAAGTTAAGTAAAATAATCCTGGTGGAGAATTTTTGCCAACCAAGTTCTGTACCAAGCACAAAAAAATTAATGTTCACTGTGGTATTCATAAATTGATCATTGTGGTATTCATAGATACATCATAAATAAAAGGAAAGCACATGCATCGATACTTACACTGAGGGAGTAGACCAGTGCAGCACTGCCCAGAGGTAAACAGCAGCACAGCAAGGTAAAGATGGAATAGCAAGTGTACTCTGGCATTGGATTGGTCAGTGGAACTGGATTGGCCAGTGGAGTGGTGGGCACAAAAACTGCAGGCTGCACAGCGACCACAGACTGTCCTGGAAAAGAAGGAAGGTATCCAGCAAAACTGTCCTGGTATACTGGTGGTTTTGCAATAGGCTGCAACATCACTGATTTCTCAGATGTATTGCAGGCTTCTGGAGGCTGATTGAAGGACTGGCTGGGATCCATTCTTCTGATGATTGGATTTTGGTTGTAATTTCCTTTGCCTTGTGCTCTGTGGCCACGTATGTGTTGCTGTACTCTGGTTCAGGCTTGTCTGTGCTGATGAAGGCAGTCAGCATAAGGGAAGCAATTTGTAGGTTGTAGGGGAGGAGTGACAAGAACTTTACCGCTGTTTCCATCATACTATGTGACTGCAGGCCCCATTCTGGTTTTACATTTACCATAATGAGATACATGAAATATCAAGAGAATTTCATCAAAACATAAGCATATTTTTGCAACCTTGTGAAAGTGAATCCTTCCTTTTTTAATTGCTATCCTCATCCACTGCATATCTAAACCTTCCTGTCCCTAGAATAAAAGGAGTTTGTAATGCTTACATATTTGTGTGACAACATATACAGCTCAAACATTTTTTTCAGTTATGAAGTTACGTCAATTTGATGGAGAATGTTTGGCATTTAAGTTTTTGAGAGAGATCCTATATAATGCTCATTTTATATGCAAAGATGTTAGCCAATCATAGAAACAGGTTTTTACACTGAAGTCTCACGAAGAGTGCAAATCAGAGGGCTAAAATCAGGGTAGAAAATTACCATTTATGTCTAAAATATAACCCATTTTACAGGAAAAAAACCCCCATAAACCAGTGCACAACAGGAAACATTTTAAAATAATTTTAAACAATGCTTTTCGTGACCCCTTTAAAATATCTAATGTAGATGAACATAAGTATTGTAAGGCTGGCATTCTCTCTATGCTTGTTGATCTCAGGAGAAAATACCCGCACTGAAAGTTCATGTGAAACATACTGTCTACCACTTCTGATTTTCAAAACTAGGCCTACTCATTCTGAGGTTAACCTATTCTCTACCAACCTCATGCAAAAACATTTCTGGAACATCAGACCTCTAAACTTAAACCACTATCTGCAGACAGCAAGATTTTTAAAGGTCAAGTGTTCAGTTTGCATTGGTAGTAAAGACTCTCTAACAAAATACCACTCTCAGAAAGGGACAAAATCTGTCACTATGGCATTACCCTGTCAAAAAGTACACCTTTGTACCTTACTTACCCCTAAAGGATGCATATTACTGCCTTAAAGGTACATATTAGTACCTTTTGAAAGAGTAACCACCCCAGTGACAGCTTTTTTTTCTGAGAGACCAGTTTCCATTACGAAGAATAATTTCTCAAAACAAACTCTTTGTAAACAGATTGTAAAGTCTGACTGTTTTTGCTTTATGTTGCCAATAAAAAATTCTAAACAAATCAGTTTGTTAATGAATCAGGCTTTTTGAATCAGTCGGGTGAGTCAATGACAGTGCTTACTTGCTTTGTTCATGATTGCATCAGCCAATTTACAATTGTAATAAGTGTGTTAATGCATTAATTCCATCTGAGCTGCATTAAACTGTCTGTATTAATGCATCTAAATGCTGAGTCAGATGCAGCTTCGGTGCCACCTCTGCAGTGCAAAGAAGGATTTTGTTGATACTGCTTTCAATTGATTGGTAACAGTTAGTTTACTGAAAAGTATATTGTTCCTCATAAAGTCATGAATGCACAAGCTATCAGGATGACCTCATGGTAGCCAATATTAGCGATGTTTCAGGGTTGGGGTTGTGGGTTAGTCATGATGGCTGCATGTCTTAATAGGTATTTCCTTTCTGAAAATATGTTACCTAAGTTTTTAACACATTTCTCATGGTGGTATTTTCAGGTTTTTCTCTGCCTCACACAATGTGCTATCCGTGTTGGAACTGACAGTTTTAACTACAGGTCATAATTTTAATAAATACATAAATAAAGACCATACTAAATGATTGGTAGTTTGTTTGTCAATCCAATTCATTAAATGTCCAGTATTCTTGGGGTGGGAATTATTTTCCCAGACTGTTTGGATGCCATAATTAAAAGTTTATACTATTCTCTATGTGAAACAGTGAAAAAATGTTAATACTAATATTTACAGAAAGGATACAAGAGCAGCAACACCCAGAGGAAAACCAGTGACCACATGCTGGAGCTCCGTATTTCTAACCTGGACAGCTGAAAAGATACTCATTGCTGTTCTCTGTTTATGCTTTTCTTTGTCATGCACAGACATTTATGTAGAAAATATTTTAAATAAAAAACTGCCTACATATGACACATTGCTGTGACTGGAGAGAATTAGACTCTGAGGGTGTAGAAAGAGCAGTAACCGTTTGACATCAAGCGGAATTACAGCCAATGCTATAACTCAGAAACATTACCCTATATATTAACATCCCAGTGGGCAACTGACCTCAAAATAAATAAATAAATAACAGGTCAAATATGCAAATCAAAGTGACGTCAAAAACTGACATGACACTGATTTGATGTAAATTAAACATCAAACATATTTCACTGTGGTATTAACTATTTTCAGCCAATTACCACAGAAAGAAATTGCATCTAAAATGTTGATCAAGTCTTGACTATTATTTGACATCAAATAGACATTAAGGTGCCTGCTGGGATTATCGCTTCTAATATGCTATGGATGTACATGAAAAAAAAAAAGATGCTCTATATGCATTTTCTGTTGACATAACATTGGTTATTTTTACTTACACTTTCACTTCTGTTTAAACACTGAGAAGAATGAAACCCATATTTTTTATGACCAAAATAATATTTTAAACATTTGAACACTCATAAACATCATTTGTATGTTCTCACATTTAAATGTATTAATTTAGCAGATGATTTCTGTTTTTTAAGGGGAGGAGAGCCAAACATTTTAGCATAGATCCTATAACATCTCCAACTTGACTGCAGGCGCCTCCTGGTGGAATCAACATGTAACATGATGAGAATAAAATCTTGGGAAGCAGATGGGGATGATTTCATGATACCCGAGTGTTTTTGATGGGATCTTCCTCCCGTTCCATTAAAGTTTTTATTTACATTCTCTGGGACACATTTCTCATATAAGTCACTTTTTCAAAATGCTTTTTACTGTACTCCTAACCAACTTTCAGTTAATTAATCTTACATTCAGTGTGCACTAAATACCAAAACACTTTGTACACGTCTCAAATCAAATCATTCTTCTATGACACTAGCAAAGGATGTCACTCAACAAGCGCACATTGTCATAAAACCATGACCTAAGAAAAAACAACGCAGCATTATACAATATATTTTTTTATGTAAAATGTCTATAGTATATATTAAAGGTCCACACGTTTCAGATCAAAATTATTCCTAAGGCTTAATTTTGAAATAAAATTTTTATTGAGCAATTATTGACCTATTATTGAGCAATACAAACACTTATGCTGAAATTATTTGATCACTGGGAAACAACTCCCTTTTTAGTAATTCTGGTTGTCATGCTTTTTGAAAATCATTTTCATGTACAATGTCTGCATGTTATTGGTCAAACTACTTTTAGATCATTACCTTCAGCAAGTATGAAAACAGGAAAACAAAGCCAAAACCCAGATATTTTAGGCAACATAGAAATCCTGGCCAGAACGTGTCCTCGGAAAGTGGCACGTCTGGTCACCTTAGCATAGACAGTAATGCAACTACCATGTTCAAAGCTCAGAAAGGTAGCAAGGACATTGTTAAAATAGTCCATGTGACATCAGTGGTTCAACCTTAATTTTAAAAACCTTCGAGAATACTTTTTGTGCACAAAGAAAACAAAAATAGCTTTTTTTTAACAATTTCTTCTTCATTCACTGTCGCATAACACTGACTCATAACACTTGCGCATGTGGAAGAAAACAGACAGTGCTCTTCTGATCACATAATTCAGAGGAGAATTAATAGAAATTATGTTCTGTAGAAAGACCATATCAGAATTAATCTGTTCTCAGATACCAGTGATAACAAGAACGCAGCATCCTCTCTCTTCTCTCTTTCGCGATACTCTTCTTCAGTGTTTGTTTACACTGGTTTTCGAAACAGTGCCACCACTCTCGCCCTTTTGTGCAACAGCAGCTGCTCCGGGCACGTGATCTAAGCTCAAATGTAATGCTGCATTCATGCCATGTCGTAACAAAGTCCCTTTCAATGAAAGTCCATTCACTCAGCCGCCATATTTGCAACGCCTCCAGGCAGCTCAAACAAGACCAAGTCCCTATCTAAATGAACGGGGGAATCCTGATATCTCAAAAACTGCTTGCTGAACTTGCGATTAAATTACATATTTCGAATCAGCAACAAAATCTGAAATGAACTGCCCCATGAATGTTGTTTCTTATGCTCAAATAGCATTTAAAAAGCTTATTTTTCAGGCTAGACCAGCCAATGCGTATGCGTAGTTCCAATGCGCTTATGACTTTGTAAGTCGCTTTGGATAAAAGCATCTGCCAAATGACTAAATGTAAATGTAAATGTATGACTGTGCATGCGCATCGGCTGCTCTAGCCTCAGGTTTCTATGGGAATTGAAGCTTCTAATGGCTGCTGCAGTGACGCAAAGACTTTACCTATCAACGATTGGCTCTTTCATTTAGAAGGTGGGAATATCCCGCCATATTATGCGTTGCAATTTCTCCCATTTATAAGTATCGGAGTGAACCATATTTGTATTTCTATAGTCTTTGGTCATAATTACAATAATTCGGAGATGACAACACATTCAACTTGGTGCTGTTCCAAAGCCACTAGAGGGCAAGCCTGCAACCTTTAGCCAAAAAAGTGCAACGGCTAATGCTAACACTTCTGCTTTGGCAGTACATGGAAAAGGAGACCAGAGGCCATTTTTTTAAAATGGATGTCAACGGAGGAGAGGCTTCACTATACTGAATAAACAGCTTTTTAGAGGACAAAAAGCTGGGCCCCTTTGCGGCCGCTATGTGCCCTTGATCCGCACTTCTGCCAGGCCTGCACTGGGGTGAGCTCCGCAGCAGACTTCTACCCGACAGTCAAGGCGGCATTACGAAAGTGCAGACTCAGAGGAAGACCGCAAGGGTTTAAGGTGCCATTTGGGACAGGATCTATGGGATCCGTAAATGGCAACTGAGTGTGGTACAACTCTGACTAAAATTCAGTGATGTCAAGATTGTAATATAATTGGTTATTAAGGCACATGTGATCCAAGTTAGTCGTTACACTTTCTTCAATAGTAAGTAATAAAGACCTGGTGGAGAGAACAAGCCTTGAGAGAGTTGTGAGTGAGATCCAACTATTTTGATTGTCTTTGGAGTTGTCTTTTGCACTTAACTGACGTTCGCAAAACCCCGCCCTCTTTAGTTACTGCTGCAGTGTCTGACAAGCCATGCTGTTCTCACACTACATATCATGTTGACACGCAGTAAGAAATACATTGTGGAGCAAAGAGGAAACTCATAACTCACTAACAGACAAGACAGAGCAGGTTTTGGAATGAAACAAGGTCTCAGCTTTCAAATTTTGTCATTTTTTTAAGAAATTCAAACAATACATACCATTTTGTGGCTCTTCAATGTGTCATGACAGATTGCCTCAGTTCAAGTGGCACATGAATATTTACTTAAAGCACAAAATAAACATGAATGAACATCAGAACATATTTTATTTCAACTGCGGAAAGACGTCAACACCATTTTTCAAGTTTACCTCCACCGAAGTTAATCTACTCCCCTATCTGATTTGTTTGTCGGGCAAGATGGTGGATTCGCCGTTATGATTGGTCAGATTGCCTGTCAGTCAAGCTCTTTGCGAATGGTCAATTTGACACTTTATTTGACAATTGACAAAATTAATGAAGTGGGAAGTTGCAGTTTAGGCGTAGCAATATCTTTATCTTATTTGCAAAAGATTTGAACTAATTTTTGTTTATTATTTATTTATTCATTTTGTTTTTATTGGTTGTCATAGCAATATTTGGCAGCACTGCGTCGCTGGCACTTAAACTGACAGTAACAGACAGTAATCCCTCCAAAACAGAGAAAACATCTTTCACAAACATCTACATCTCTGTCTCTTTTAAAGTGTTAGTGTATATGAGTTGTATTTGTAGGGGTTATTATAGCACAATTCTTAACCCTACCCCAGACCTCATTAATTTTTAAACCCTGGCTGTATGAACCTTTTTTAACCAGTTCCCTCATCTGTCCTGTCAGCATCACATGTCTAAACTCACAACTTGGGTTATAAATTCAATCTTCCTATGTTTAGAACAAAACAAACTGTTAATTAATTGAAAAGACACCGTGCTTGGCATTATGTACATTATTCAAAATTATCAGTGGAGAATGGCAGTTATGGGGAATTCACTTTTACTATATTTCCACTTGATGCTGAAAAGACGTCAGTTTGACATCAAAAATATGCAAAAGTAACGTCAAAATCTTGACATGCATTGATTTGATGTAAACTGAACATCAAACGTACTGGCCGACATATTAAACCAATTTCAGTGTGGGATTAAGTTTCTATTTTTACCCAGTTACCACTGAAAGAAATAGCTGTCCAACTGAATCTAAAATGAAGTTACAGCATCTTGATCAAGTCTTGACTAACATTCAAATTGATATCATGGTGCCCGCTGGGATTATCACTTTTAATATTCCACTGTTATAAATGAAAATAATAATAATAAAAATAGAGAAGAAACTCTGGATCTCTGAGAAACAACTGCTTGAATTATTTTTGTTTTTTATTTAATTTTTTGGGCAGAAATTCTGTGTATTTTGTATTCATTTTCTGTTAACGTCACTTTTTTTTTTTTTTTTTTTACAACTTACACTTTCACTTTCACTTCTGTTTAAACACTGAGAAGAATGA
>JAFVLL020037700.1:0-11051 GCA_021397915.2 Tor tambroides | reverse complement strand
TTTTAATTGAAAAATTATTTATTAAAAAAAAAAAAAAAAAAAAAATCACTCCTGTTCTTGCTGCTGCTACTCCTCCTCGTCATCTGCGAAATACTGCAGAGAGGGACAAAAAAATAAATAAATGAACAAAACATTTACAGATACACTACATTGTTATAGAGGGCACAATAAATCTATACATCGTCCTGCTCCTTGGGAAGAGCATGAAGATGATGTTCTGGGGCAGGAAGTGGCGGCGGTGGTGGAGGTGAAGGTGGAGCAACTGGGGGAAGGGGAAGAGGAGGAGGAGGAACATTTGGGGGTCCTTCCTCCTCTCTCGATGAGCTTGAATCTGTGTCCTGCAAACCAGCACAACACAACAGCAGTCCAAACTAACATTTAATTATCACAGTCTAAAAATGTATGCATAGCTAAAAGACAAGTATAAACTTACAATACGGCTTATTATTACCGTAGTGGCCTATGGAAAAACATATGAAAAATGAATTACTATCTTTATATTACGAAGAATTTTGTGTTTATATTAGTACTTACAATACTGCTGCAACCATGGGCCTCCACCCCACTGTCCACACTGTGCTAAGCAGATGTGTGTATGTTCTGACCCACAGGAAAACTGAGCAGCAATGAAAATCTGTCCTTTTTTGTGTGAAAATCAGTGTATGAATTTTAAAAGTAGTGAACTCTGGTGAATTCGACACGTGTTGAAAAACACCCAATTCCAGTGAATATTCAATTTGGCCAAATCTGTGGCTACAATTAAGTAATTTATATCAATATAAAGCTTGGAATTTCAGTCTTGTATGTATGTATGTGCGTGTGTGTGTGCGCGCAGCTAGGAATAATGGAATAGGACTCAGATTCTATTTTGTAGGTTTCTGGAACCCGGGGCCATGATTGAGAGGGACAGCCGGGGGCATTCGTATTGCGTCGCTAGAGGTGAAATTCGTGGACCAGCGCAAGACGGACAAAAGCGAAACCATTTGCCAAAAATGTTTTCATTAATCAAGAACGAAAGTCAGAGCTTCGAAGACGATGAGATACCGTCGTAGTTCCGACCATAAATGATGCCAACCCACGATCCGGCGGCGTTATTCCCATGACCTGCCGGGCAGCGTGCAGGAAACCACGAGTCTTTGGGTTCCGGGGCGAGTATGCTTGCAATGCTGAAACTTAAAGGAACTGATGGAAGGGCACCACCAGGAGTGGAGCCTGCGGCTTAATTTGACTCAGCACGGGAAACCTTGACCCTAATTTTAAATGCTTAAAACTTGCAAAATGTGCGAACAATTCCTTTGAGGACATGACAGGTGCGGTCAGTGTGGGGTAGGGCTGTGCGCTGTGCCATGCAATGAGAGGTACCATACTCTCAAGAACTATAAACTGTGTCACAGATACCTGATTGGGCAGATAGCTGGTCAGCTGATCGAAAAATAGGTACATGTATTTTACTATGGCACAGTAATATAGTAATAATTTACTACGGTCTCCTGTTTTACTGTTGATTTCCTCTTTTCCTGATCATTTGGAATGAGGATAAAAAGACAAAACAAAACATGCAAATAAGTTCAAACATCAATTCAATATCTACTATTTTCTGAATATTATGACATTCAAGAGGGCCGCCCCCCTGGTGATGTCATAACATGCAAATTAGATGAGTATATTTACACCCCACATAAACTTTCGGTCATGCCCAACATTTTTCTAATTTACAGTAGATCTCTATCTTTAAGCCCCTTCAAGCCACAAGCTTTTGAAATCTTGACGTCAAAATCCAACATTTTTTTCCAAAAATCTCTGGCGCCTAAAGAGTTAAAGAATTTGTACTTCCCCTCGAAGCACAATTGTACAAACTTCACACAAGGGACCAAATTTCGAAGTAGTGTTCTAAGTAGTGATATTTTGGCTTTAAACGAAAATCAGGAAATGTTGACTGCAGCAGCTGTCTGTGATCTGCTATCTTAGATTCCAGGAAATGCAGTGTCTTTTCAGTGTGTCTTTGAGAAGCATGAGAACTTCCCAAGTGTTGTCACCCTCTGGGACACCCAATGGCCCCTTTGGTGGAAATCCCTTAACAATCACCTGCGGTCTGTCTGTTTTGTCAGCAAATGTGTAAAGTACTTGATGGCATGAATTTAACACATCTAGAGTGAAATAAGTCTTGCCTATCAGGTCTGTGAGGCAAAGGGCCAACTCAGTTGGAACAATAGCTTCAAAGACATCATGCATGAATGTGACCACATGAAAGTGATCGAGATTCTCAGTCAATGGACAGGCACCTTTCACACCATAAGTTCGACTAAATTCTGGGTCCTTTTGCACTTCCTGCACCTGTCTATCATGGGTGCCTTTGTCTCCGAGTTGATAACTAGAATATATTGTACCTCATGCTGCTGAGCATCACCACTGCTTGCTAAACAGAATCGGCAAAACTTTTCCACAGAGAAGCTCTCCAGGAATCCTGCAAGAGAGTGGTCACCTAGATTATCAGCTGCAACAAATAATCTTTTACCTCACAGTTTTACAAAGTTTTTCCAGTTAAAAACCATTTTACTCCAATATCTTCGGATCATAGATAAGGGGTTGCAGAACTTTTCCATAACCACACTTTTTGACTGTAGATGTATTGCGTAGTAAAGCAAGCTGGATTGAATTGAAGGTTGACCTATATTTGTGTTTCAGCTTTGATGTTCCTAGAGGATTTGCAATTTCAAAGTCATCGATATAAAGGCTCATAGCAATTGTGAATTTGTCTCTTGTAAGAAAAGAGTTTTCATTAAAGTACTGCCCATCCACATATGATTTGTATTCCTGTGGCATACGGACCTTTTCTGACATTGCTCTGTTTAACACATCAGTTTTGTTAAGCAACTTCTGTAGCATGGGAACAATGCGGACATATGCAAGTGGTTTTTGGCCTTTCTACAACATATTCAATTGGGTTAACCAGTGGAAACTGTTGACGTACATAGGCTGCTCTCCTTTTAGCAGTTCCTAAGGGTCCACGTTTTGCCAAAAAACTACTGTGTCTACCACAAGCCAGTGACAAAAATCAACTAATTAGCTGAAAATGCCACGACTTGTTTTATATGCTCGCATACAATCCCTCAATGAATAAGTGAGAACAATACACTGACGAAAATGGGCTGTGGAATTCGCCTCACTGGAGTTTGCGCCATTTGTGTGTCTAACACCCAGTGTTAGTTGGCTGGTGAAAGTACCACGACCTGTTTAAAGCACATTTTCTGTGCTCGCAAACAGCCTCTCGGTGAAGAAAAAAAACGTGAACAAATAACTGACCAAAACATCAGCGGAAAACACTTCATAGGTGTTTAAGTGGGATCGTGTTCACAGCATGAGAGTGAGAAATTATGCAAGTTGAACAGAGAAATGCCCTAAATTATTCAAAATAATGCTTTTTCTCATTACTCACAAACATCCCTTTGACGGGAAGGAAGAAAAAACATGAACAGCCGATGTCATGACTATGCCTGCCGAATTCGCCTTTCAGATGTTCAAGCCAGACCCGCGCATGAATGAAAAAGGCTAAAAATATATAAGACAGTGATTTCCAGTATTCACAAACAGCCTCTTGATGGAAAAAAGAAACAAAAACTGGACAAAACGTTTACATTCTAACTACTCACCAACAAATTTCCGAAAATTACATGCAGCTGCAACCACGTGGGTGGGGTAGAGGGGCGTGGTCAATCAAATTTTCTACATTTAATCCATTAAATTCAAATTATTCACACATTTAACTATGTCTACAAAAGTAGTAGAATTTGCTTACATTTTTATAGTAATGCACTAAATCTGAAATAATTTAAGCATGTTGCAATTAAACTAATTAGATATTAAATATGGGCTAACAGTAAGACTCTCTGTATTCATATAAACACTTACGAATATGAAAACACTTCCACTTTTGTTCTAAATACAATTTATGCGGAAGTATAATATCTTTATAACAAAAAAAGGTATATATAACACACAAATAAATAAATAAATGATGACTGCCAAAAGGACATTTTAATAGTTTTATTCAGAAAAGATGCATTAAATTGACCAAAGTTACAGTCAAGGCATTTCTAAAAAAGTAAATAAGATTTCTGTTTGAAATAAGTGCTAAATCAATTTCAATAAATTGAATAATCATGGAAAAAAAAGATTTGTGTTTTCTTTCGTATGATAAACAATAATAGTACCATTATGGATTTCCACTGGATGTCCCTTGTAAAACATGGATCATGAGGCAAAACCATCTGAGAACCATAAATACAAGTGCCATCACTGGCCAGTGGCACTGAAAAACCTTTAGCGATTGTTCACAACAGACACAACAAAGCAGTTCCTCTGCACTGCAGGTCTGTAATGAAAGTACAAGACAGAAACACAAGTAGTGATAGAGATCAGCATCTGAACGATAGGAAAAACACTTTCCTCTGATTTTGTAACTCCTTCTGACATTGGTGTTCTGAACATGCATGTTTTTTCTTGGAAAACCTCCATGCATTTCTCTCTCTGCAGTATTAACATTCGCCTTGATGTTAAATCCATAAAGACACACATACACTCTCATATAGTTCCCGGAAATGTCAGCTTCACGGAGGGAGCGGCTCTGTTGCCTTGGTGATACGAGATAGAGCGCAGCAGACCGTCTCCCACAGGGCTTTGTTTACCAGCCTCCCAAAGCATGCTGGGAATAGCAGATACACAAAAACACATGAACACACAAGAACTGAGAGAGAGAAAAAATAACCATCATCAGCAGTGCTGTAATTAGGTCACGAGAGTGCAAACATATAGGATGAGAGAAGCGGCGTGTACATGTGCGTACGGCTCTAAACATGTTCTTTCCACTATGATGCATCTGTTTATCTCTGTCACACATACAGAGACTCTGACATCATCTGTCACACACTATCAGAAATATTCTCCAATGAACCATTCAACCAAACTAAACTCATCGCTAATGAACTCAGACGTAACTTTTATTGTTACACGGACACCAATGCATGACTGATATTTTTCGACAACAAGACATAATCGATGGAACTGTGTGTGTGAAATTGACTGTCAGGATATTAGTCTCAGTGTGAAATGTTTCAAATCATTGAGACAGAGGTCAGAGGTCAAAGCCAAAGTTCACAGACTAAGTACAAATTCACTCTCTCTGTATTCATATAAAAACACTTACGAATATGAAAACACTTCCACTTTTGTTCTAAATACAATTTATGTGAAGTATAAGGCCTTTATAACAAAAAAAGGTATATATAAAGTAACACACAAATAAATAAATAAATGGGATGAGTCACAAAAGGACATTTTAATAGTTTTATTCAGAAAAGATGCATTAAATTGACCAAAAGTTACAGTCAAGGCATTTCTAAAAAAAAGTAAATAAGATTTCTGTTTGAAATAAGTGCTAAATCAATTTCAATAAATTGAATAATCATGGAAACAAATGTATCCTTCATTCATTCATAAATAAAGCAAGCAACATTTCAACATTGAAAATAACAATAATAAATGTTTCTTGAGCATCAAATCAGCATATTAGAATGATTTCTGAAGGATCATGTGTCACTGAAGACTAGAGTAATGATGCTGAAAATTCAGCTTTGCATCACAGGGATAAAATTACATTTTAAAACATTAAAATAGAAAGCAGTTTATTTAAATTGTAATAATATTTCACAATATTACAGATTTTACTGTGTTTTTGATCAAAGAAATGCAGCCTTGGTGAATATAAGAGAACTCTTTCAAAAATATTAAAATCTTACCAACCTCAGACTTTTGAACGAGATGTATGTGTCAAGATATATATGGCAAAAGAAATAATATAAAGAAAAAATTAAAGAAACAAAGAAGCTATTTGAAAAAGTTCAACAGCAAACTTCTTAACTATTCACATCAATTTCAGTACCATGTTATCAAGGTAACCCAAAAATGACCCAAAATAAAGTGAGTAGAGCATAGTGATGCTCGAACTCACCCAAAGAAAAAGGGAACAAAGAAGTGTTGCAGCCAAGGCGACATTTCCAATCACCCTCCTGCCAGGCTGCAGTCTGTGCTCACAAACAAACACACACACACACACACCACAACTTCTCACATACTAGTTTTCGCAAGAACACAAGGGAGCCTTTACGTGTATTCTCAAGTGCATGTTAATATCGCTTTCACTTGAGTGGGGATCGCCACATAGTATATGTGTGTGTGTGTGTGTGTGTGTGTGTGTGTGTGTGTGTGTGTGTGTTTGTGTGTGTGTGTGTGTGTGAGAGTGTGTGTAAGAGAGAGGATGTCCCCTGTTGTGTAAAGTGATATGAATCATTTTTGTGAGTGTTGAGAGAAAGTGTATGTGTGTGTGTTTGGTGCAGAGATAACTCTAGGTGAATTCCTGATGAGACTCAAGGAGCTTTTCCGAACACACACACACACACACACGGTTTAGCTGGAGGGGATGTTAGCAGTCGACTCACGGCAGGAGAGAATGAGAGCAGGACGGAGAGATTAAAGAGCTTACTCACCACAATCTGTACACAGAGAGAGAAAGAAAGAGGGATGGAAGGATGAAAAGGAGGTGTGGAGGACACTTCAGTCCTCTTTAACTTCATTGTGACCTTACTGTGAGGAAGTCTGCATGAATATTTATGCCATCTTTGTCATTTCAAGTTACATATTTCCTCTCTACTTGTGTACTCTAGTCGATATATATGTATTTCTCACAAGCCCTTGCTCACAGTAAGTGCTTTGTTGTTAGTGAGAGACTGTGTCCTGCCGGAGGGGCTCTCCCAGAACCCTCTCTGCTCTGACAACGGCTGCTCTGCTGCTTATGTAACAGAATGGACCCTCTTTGGTGGCCAAACTACTATTCCAGTTGATTTGGTTGAGTCAGGTTGGTCCCTGTGCAGCTAAACGAGGCTTATTTTACCTGAAGCGTTCACAGGTAGATGACAAATAACTTTTTTTTTTTTTTCCCAAAATTATGACTTAGATAATACATAAAAATAAACAATAATATAAATGTAAAAATATATACATTAAAGATAACATTATACAAATATAATACAATTATACATAGATCAAAACACATTATACATTTATAATTATAATCACATTATTAGTTCATCCTAAAATCTAAATAATAGCATTGTAAATGAAACGATTTGTATAGATGTATATCTATTAATCAATTAATCTATACAATTAACACTGATACATAAATATCAAATTACGTTAAATCAAATGTATACAATTTGTATATGTGTGTGTTTGTGTGTGTGTGACAGACAGATAAAAACATAGAATATAAAAATACATAATAAAAACAAACCACATTTCAGCATTTTTTTTTTTTTTGCAGTTCACTTAAATTGCAATAAGATGTTAAAATAATCTTAAAAATATAAATATTTCATTTAGCTTCTCAATTAACATGAGCTTAAAAAACTCCTTGTATGGCTCAAGTTAATCTTTCAATATAAACCTATAGGATTTTTCACCTGTTTATTATTAAACCAACACTACAACAACTTAAAATTTGTTGAAATAACTTAAATAGTCAAACTTTATGTCAAGAAAACACTTAAGTTGAAGCAATGCATTGTTACTTATTCTAATGCTGAATTTTAAGTTGTGATAACTAACAGCAGCAATTTTTTTTTCTGTTAAACAAATCTTTTAAGTCTGATTGTTTAGCTACACCTTACCTCCTTTTCCTTAAGTTGCAAGATTTAAAGTACCATTCACATCTGCAACAAACGGTATGTTACCAAGTATAATACTTATGGTTATTTTTGAAAATGACATGTCATGTCAACTACCAAGAACTATAACAGGAGACATTTGCTATAACATATGCAGACAAATACTATTTCAAGTACAGACTGAAAGATTTGCACTGATATTTGAACATAACAGATTTCTCTCGTAGTGAGCGAGAGAGAGGCACACACAGATAGAGAGAGAGAGAGAGAGAGCGCAGCTGGTCTGTGTCTCACTCAGTACAGCATCACTCTTGACCAGATATGATGTAATGCTTTACACACACACACACACACACAGACACACACACACACGATCTCTAACGAACAACTTAATCTTATCCTTAATGCTTTCTCCTGGCTCAGAATTCATAAACCACACACAAAGCCTTTTCTCGTTCTTTCTTTTAGTGTGTCTAATACAAATAAAACAGTTGAAGATAGTCAAATAATAAGAGACAATAAGAAAGAGAAAAAACAATGAGATACCAAGGGCTATTTCTGTAGTTTCAGCTGACTTTGAAAAGAGTTTTGAATCAATCCATCTAAGTATGAATCTAGTGCGCACAGAGCAATAACGCTGAGCCTAACATTCAGTCTTTGACTTTTACACATGGGATCATGATTCTGCCTTGACCTTGTAACCTTACAACAAAAGTTAAGTGACCCCTCCACACAGCCAACAGGCCATCAGCCTATATTAGTGTTGTGCCAGATTGTAAAGACTTCTAGAGAACCTACATATTTACCGTTTTAAGGTTTAAACTTCAAATTTTTCCACAATCAACTTTTTTTCCATAGTAAAGTTTACAGTTCAAAATGTTAAAGCCTCAAATTTCTCACCTTGTTGTCAAATAAGATGTTCAGCTTTAAATGTTCAAACATTTACCCTTTGGCCTATTTTAGTGCTAAAATCTCAACTTTGCTGGCTTGTTTACAGTTTTAGTGCTCTTTGTCAATTGCATACTGCAAAATTTCATATTTTAGATTTAAAACAGACATCTATGCTTGTTTACAGTAAAAAATTACATTTTAAGCTTTCAAGAGCATTACATTTTTGCTGTAAAATTCAATTTTTCAGTTTTAAAACAAAATTTAAGCTTATTTACAGTACAGTTTGTAAGAAGTGTATATAGTTGACAATAAATTTCACAATTTTATTGCAAAAAACTCCTTTGCTCCTTCAATAGTTTATTATAAATTTTTAATGTTTCCATTGTCAAATTTAAACATTAATGTTCAAATACAAACAATTTGCTGGTTTAAAGTTTTCAATTTTAAAGCTAAAACTTCGACGCTACTGTCCTATTCACAGTTTTAGTGTCCTTTCTACCTAATTTACCGCAAAGTACAGTTTTAGTTAAGTCTCAATTATTTCAGCTGAGAGGCTACAGATGGAAGAACAGGACAACATTTTCCTTGATATCTTTAATCTTGATCTTAAGTCAGCCTCTGGCATACTTCCATGCAAAAGGATTTGATTTACCAGTAGTTAATCTTTTTCCAAGTTATCTGTGAGAGAGAGATAGAGATTTTATTTGCTCCTATTGCTATTTTACATCATTTTGGCAACACACATGTACAGTTATTGTTATGCAAATAAATCCCACTGAAATGAAATAGAGAGAGATCAGTCGATGGACACAGATTACCGCAATACCAATAGATTTTCATTTGTGTTCATTAGTAAAAAGTGATTCCTCTGGTAATTCCCTAATTAGTGGCTGTGTGTCTGCACCCTACGCAGAGCCAGTGTGGGGTCAGAGCTGCCAAACGCCTTCCTGCTCCACAAATATCAAAAGACCAAAACAAACCTGAGCTAAAGGTGAGCAGAGGACGACGTGATAGAGCAACAGACCGCTCAAACTTACTCCGACGTGCGCTGAAAGCAAGAGAAGCTTCGAGAGTTGATTATCCTGTTGCATGTATGCAGAAGAATTGCGGAGGATTTGGAAATGAAAAGCACATCGCTGTCCATCTGTTGGATTTCAAAGCAATGTCAAGGGAGACAGGGTATAAGACAAGATACCTGCGTGTGGGTGAGAGGGGGATAGAGGGTGTTTTTTTTTCTGTGCCTCTGCTTGTCTTTTTGAAAAGGGCAGAGGACTCTGGCAGCCTCTGAACTCCCACAGGAAAGCAACTCTACAGAACTACTTTTTATTCTGAACTCAACAGACATCAAATCTAGCACAAGAACACTGTGACACCCCACACACTTCAACACTGTACACCCACAAGAGATAAAGCCCAAACTCTATAAAGTTTCACTACAACAATTTATTAGAAGATATGTTTGTGGTCTAAACCCCAAATCCTCTGCAAAGACTGTGAAAATCTGCCTTGCCGAATTAGCAAAAGACATATTTCAGAAAAATCAGACCCATGATCACCTTTTGTATATTTATCTAGCAGAACCCATCTGGACCTCAAAGGATAGGAGTTTGTAACACTGAGTCAAAAAGCTGATAGCTTATTATTATATAAATATTGTAAATTAAACAGTACATATATATATATATATATATATATATAAATTGACATTTTGATTGTTAAGAAGAATCCATTTTAGGATCTCTAATCAAAAAACAGATAGAAAACGCCATCCCTCTTGCAATGGGGGTTCAGTTTCTAATTTGGCACCAGCAGCCTGTATGAGTCACACAGTGGTTGGGAGTTAGTCCAGCTGTTTGAAATTTTTAAGATTCCAGTCCAGTTCTTTCTTTTAGGACTGAAAACTAGACTAAGGTCAAAGTCAATGACCTCTGATATCTTACTGAGTCAGCAGCGTCTATTTGAGCTGACTGTCATGAAAATCCAGCATTTTAATTCAACCACAAACTGGTAAACACATTTCACACAGCAGGATGGATCCATTACCCGAGGGAGGTCAAAGAGACATCCGTGAAGCAGACAGTGCTTTAAAAAGTTACAGTTAAAAACTATATTTAAAAACTGGTTGGATCTTGTGCTAAAATGAATTATCTTCATTAACAATTACTGTTCTGGGCTACATTAATTTATGCGAATGCCCTGGGTAACACATATAGATCGCTGTGTTTTACTATGTTCAAGTCCTCCTGGGAAGTTCGCATTTGCAAGAAGTTGTAATTGCAACATCAAGTGCGTTCAAATCACCTTGGACAAAGCAAAATGGCAATGCACCTTTTATAATATTTAGGAAAAGACATATATATTCAATAAAAATTAGAACTTCTGAAAGCTTATTAAAAAAAAAAAAAAACAGCACAATGCTTCGACCTGTCAGATCTTCTT
>JAFVLL020037699.1:0-31580 GCA_021397915.2 Tor tambroides | reverse complement strand
CTTAATGAACTCATTTTTGTGAAAACCTCAAATTCGACCAAAACTGACATTTTTCACTTCTTTTGCCTGTAGCTCAAAATTAGTCTGTGCGCATTTCGACTCATTTTGCCAGCATGGGTCACATATTTTAATGGAGAATGTGAAAATAAAAACTAATTTTTGAAAATTTGCTCATTCTGATTCATTTTGCAAGCACGGGTCACATATAATATGTAATATATAGTGTATATATTCAGCTAAATGCTCCTCTCTAGAGTTTTTTTTTTTTCTAGAGACTTTTTTGACATCTTTCCATGGTTGAAACACTGATTGAGTGATTACATTAGACATGATACAATTTGTTAAGTTGTTCTGGTTCTGTCAACATACCTTCTGATGTTTATTCATGTTTACTTTGTGCTATAACTAGTAGTAAAGAGTAAGAGATGATCAGTTTATGCTTAAACTGAGGTGGCTACAGTGATTTGTCAAGCCATATTTAAAAGTATCAAAATGACATTTGTTGTTTGAAATTTGTATAAAACTGACAGAAAGCTCATGTTTTGTTTCATATCAACAACTGACCATATCATTTGGTCAATGGATTTGGCTTTCCAAAAACTAGAAATTCATCTTCGGCCACCATAATTTTGGTACTTCAGTTAATAAACCATTTTAAAACAATGATTAAGAGCCAATAAATGATTGATATTACAATTCTACACTATTTTGTAGAAATAAATTAGAAAACAAAACACTAAAAGCTAAAATCATTAATTTTAAAGAAAATTAAGCTGTGATTATTGTGCACATGATGAAAAACGTATATTTATTTTGAGATCTGCTAGTCTGCATTTAACAGTGTTATTAAATTATTAGTGTTTTAGTGATACTAAAATGCAATTAAAGGTAAAAATAGGGGAAATGAGCATGCATCTAAGTATTAAATATCAACCAATACCAACAAATAAATAAATTCTCACAACCTATATGGTAACTAAATATTGTGTATAAACACCTATTATTCAAACATCATCTAGAACACTGGTTTTGCCTGTTGTATATAAGCATTTAACATGAGCTTGAACTTACATGCAAGAGAGAATAGTAGGACTGTTTCCCTGTGTAGAACAGAAAGTGAAAAGGGCGTCCTTCTGCATCCCACTGGATAGCTAAGCAAGAGAACAGGCCATGAGAAATTCATTACCAGATATCAGTAAGCTTGTATTTGGTGTCAAAGGGCACAGAAAGAGTTAAAAGGAAGCTTTTATATACCTGTCTGTTTTGGGAATATTTCCTCTGGGTGCTAAAACAAAAAGAAGGAACATAATGAACATATTTACTTATAAATTGTTAAAAAAAAAAATGTGGATGTAATCTCACCTTCATAAGAGGTCTTGCTCGCTTCTCAAACAGTCCAGAGGGGAAGAGATATGCAATACTCCTCTAAACAAAAAAAAAAGAAAAAAAAAAGAAGTGAATTACTAAACTAAAAATTACACATTAACACATTTTAATAATGAATACATTTTTATGATGATTATTAAGTGTCATTTCTATTAACATTTTATTATGAAATAATCTTGAGATCGATGGGCTTGAAGGCTTACATTACCTTCTTTAAAAATATTTTTATGAATTTTTTTAAATGAGCATTCATTCATGCAGTAAGGGCTCAACCCTACTACTCTAGTAGGCTACAGCAGGCAAATAAAAAGTCAGCTTGTTCCAATTCTTAAATTACATGCAACAGTATGACAGTAAAATATATTATTTTTATTGTGCACCCCCAGAGGTCTCTCTATCCAACCCAGGTGTGTGCTTTACTACAGTGGGAATCACTGATCTCTTCTACTTCAAACACTCTCATAAAGAACCAAATTATTCCAGTGATAGCATTCAGCAGAGCATAAAACTTTCATCTGCATAACATGAGACATTCAGAATGGCAACCTTTGGGTCTTTGACCCTGTTTTCAGGATAAAGAGACAGAAAACATGAAAGAAAAAATGTGAGGTGATGGCAGATGCACTCTAAGAGAACAGACATCCATGTATTGGGCCATCAAAACCAGAGGGTGAGGAAAACTGAGTGAAATAAAGCAACACAAAGAGAAGAACAGACAGAACGGTGCAGGATGCAGTGACAGATGAAGGCAGCACCTGTTCACACCTTGAAAAGCAAGATGGCCCAACTCCCTCAGGGAGGTTTAGCCTCGTCATAGTGTTCTAGAAACCTCTGCTGCCTAAACTTCACACAAGCTCAATCTGGGAAAACAAACTTGCTACTCACACTCCCTCAGAACAGATTTTTTATTTTTTAGTTTATTTATTTATTTATTTTGGAGACATCTGACCACTTGTGCCATGAAAAATGCAGCACTGAAAATCTAAAAGTGTCTGACCTTCACAGGTGATAAGGACATACATGTTTTAACCCATACAAATCCTGCCATCGCATCCCTTTTGCAGCACCTTTTTTTTTTTATTTAGTCAAGATTTCTTGCACCAATTCATAATTTATTTTTTTTTAAAACACATTAAAATAGAAAAGTCATTTTAAATTGTGATAAGTTCACAATATTTCTGTTTTTTCCCCCTGTATTTGATGTAGCCTTGGTGAGCATTAGAGACTTTACATTAAAAAAAGTAATAAAAAATAAAAATTCTTACAGACCCCAAACTTTTTAACAGTAGTGTACATAAAAAAATTAAAACAAAACTCACATGGAACAACTTTAAAAAAATTCAGAATGAAAGATTTACATTTCTGAATTAAAATACATTTTAAACAAAAGGTTTTCAAATATTAATAAGTAAAGCAGTTTCGTTTTTATTTTTAAACAGTATTAATTTTTTGAAACCATATGAAACTAGCACACGTACATTTCTAAAAATTTGTCAAATCTTTTTAAAGACTTTTATTTATTTATTTTTTATAGTAGACACTTCTATTTTGCCATTGACCCTTATGTTAGAGGAATAGTTCACCTAAAAATAATCTACTTGGCTGTTGTTTATAATCAGTATATTTTCTTTGTATTTGCGGAAAACAGAATGGGATTATGAGCAGTATGCCCGAGCTGATATTATCAATGAAAATAAATTGTCACACTGCCAAGCTCCAATAATACGCAACAAAAACGCAAATCATATAACTTGCACTGTTTTCCAAAACATCTGAAACCTGTGCTTCAAGACACTCTGCTTTAAAAGTTCGCTCGAGTTGGAATTGTCAAAAACTCAGCAAATTTCTTCCCAATTTCAGTTGCATGGGCTCTGTGAACGTCAGAGCCCACCTGACGGGTGCAAACACAATGTGTGTGTGTGAGTAGAAGAAAGACAGCGGGAGAAGGCAGGTGAGGCTTGCAGTCTTTATTAATTACTTCCTCCTGGCAGTGCTTGCTGTGCAGCTGTTTCACACCTTCAGTGCATTCACGGGAACGTCATGTCGGCTGAAGCGCTTGGCAGACACGCCGGTGCCAGCTCAGGCACAGACGGCCCATCCCGTACTTGCTCTGTGCCCTGCAGTCGCAGCCATTTTCCACCCCTTACCCACCGATCAGCTGGCAGAGGGACGGTACTTGTCAGCTTCTTTTAGCCACACTTACTCTGAGGACTCAATTCATTAATGGTGACAGAGATTGGGGAATAATGCTAAGAATCGAGAAATTGGACCAAATTAGTGGGATAAATCAATTACGGCCATTTCTGTCAGGCACGGAATAAAATATTGGACATAAATACTGTTTGTAAATACATGCCAATTTTTAAGTGGGTCCCAGAAGTGACACAAGCTGATGACTTTACTTTTAGCTCAGAGGAATCACAATGATACTGATTGTATCAGTCTTTGTATTTCTAGTTTTCTTATCTTCCTTCCTTCTTTTGAGGCTTGTAAGGAAACCAAAAGAGAGGCACCAAGCAGCCTAGGGGGCCGGGCCCCACTAAGGGGCCTCAGATTAACTTAAAATTAGTTAAAATAAGACAGAACAATAAAATAAGCTAAACCAACTAAATACAATAAAGCTATTTCTTTTCTTCTTTTAATTTACATCCCTTCAACAAGAGGTTCTTGAAGAAGCTCTCACGGTCTAAGAAAAAGTGTGATTTCTATACCTGGAAAGGTCATGTAAATTAGGAAATTGATAAAACTTCAGAGGGATTTTATAAGGAATAAACATTACATATAGAAATTCTTATCTTTTCCTTATCTATTAAATCATAAATGACTAATAGTCATGTAAATTCATTGGTTAAGAAGAGTGGGAAAATTAATGACATTAAAACTTCTGGAATCCTGAAATGTAATTATTTATAATTACAGTCGTTACTTTTTTCCTCATTTACAGAAACTATGAGTTCCTGTAGATTACAAGAAGTTTTGAAAAACAAACTTAGGACTAGTTGGCATTTGAATTGTTGTGGACAATGGGAGGGATTGGATTTAAAAAGGTTTCTAGATTATCAACTTCTGCATGTTATTACAGAAGATGAAAACAGGTTCAAAATAATAATATAATAAGATCTTAATGAACACTTGTATTTAGAAATTACTCATACTGTAATTTACTTATGATTAGTGTTGTCAAAAGTACCAAAAGTTGACACTTAAATTTTAAAAACAAAATGTTACCAGCCTTTCTGCACTACCAGTGGCACTGAGCCAAAGACTCATGATCAGATGAACTGCTGTATCAATGCTGTTGTTAACTTTAGCCCTATTCAGACAGTAATTATTTCTCATGGGGACGTAAGGAATTTTCACCCTTTGCAGGGGTTAGTCTGTGATTTTAATGCCATCCGAATCCAGAATGTTGATGTTTTTCTCCCACCATCCAGGTAAAAATCCCTGACCAAATTATTACCTACTGTTTTTTGCCAAACACCAAGATCATGTGGTATTTTAATTACCGTCCAAATCTAAATCTGAGTTTACAAGAGGGGGTCAATACAAAATTCACTGTTTAAATCCTTCTTGACCACTGCCAAGCTTCGCTGCAGTCATTTTAAAGATGTCCACTTTTATAAGTTAAATGCTTACAAGAACAATATTTCATCACCGCTCCACCACAGCAAGTGGTAAATATTTGCAATGGGCCATTAAGGCAGCAAAAGGAATGCAATTTGTTTATCTTATATAAATCAGAGGTTACATTCACTTATTTCAGCTAATTTGACATCTATCATTTTGAGACATAAAATGCAAGACAGAAAACCATTTCAACTATAGCATATCTAATTTCCTATTTTTAAACTGGCAATTTAAATAATCAAATAAAAATAGGATATTACTTTCCTATTAATAAATTAAATATGATTTTTTTTTTATTATTATTCCAAGCATATGACATTTTATTTACAGCAGACAGCTCTTCCAAACGTGAATGTATAGCCATCTAAATGTTTTATCACTGAGGTGCCATGCAAATTTATTTTTACAGGTGTTCACATGAGAAACAATTACTGTTCAAATAAGGCTTATGTTTTATTTGTTGAAGATAAAAGATAATACGCATGGTTCTGGTAAAATAAAATATGGCCATAAATATGTAGATAAAATAATACAATACGATTGAACATAGAATAGAATAGAATAGAAATGTAACTCACATCAATATCCTCTTGTGTGAATGTCTCTGGGTCTTCCCCCATCATGTTGGCCAAATGTCGTTTGCCAACTTCAAACTCCTCCATCTGTTTGTCAATGAACTCCTGTGTGAATTTCTGAGGGCCTGCTGCTGCCAGGTTCTTCTTCCATAAAGAGGATGACACACAAATCTGTCTGACCGGCAGCTGGAATTATATAAAAATAAGAACAACAAATACAAACCAATTTCAATCAACTGCTACAAAGAACAAGGTTACAAGTTGCCTCAGTGATCAAGCTCATATGAAATAATGAAATATCAATAATAGGTATAGAAGAAATTAGTGTTGTAGTCAAGACCACCTAATCCGAGACCAAGACCAGACCAGCATTGCTCAAATTCATCTAAAGGATCCACATTCACTGCCTGAGCCGTTACCAATCAAATAAAATCTCTAACAACAAATTCATCTTTGCACTGCAGTGGTGGCACAGAAGCTGCATCTGAATCGGTACAAATACAAATGCATAAATGTTGAGAATAATGTTACAAATTGTTTACTGAATGTTTTTATAAAAGCAAATTTTTTTTTTCAAAACAGTTCTCATGCTCTTGTGATATTGCTTAATTATATCATATTATAATATAAAAATCCACATCTCATACACTCAAGCGCTTATACGCTCAAGCACTTTTTTGCAACAATATCTTGAATTTTGTGGGTGTATGTATTATTTTGGTGACATTTTTGTCACAGTCCCTCAATAATTTCTAACCTGGCGTAACAGTATAAATCATTTGTTCTCAACCAGAGGCCGGGGCCCACTATGGGGCCTCAACAAACTTCCAAGAGGGCTACAAGATGACTTAAACTTGTTTAAAATAAAACAAAACAAGCATTAAAATGAACTAAAACAGGTAAAAAAAAAAAAAAAAGATATTTCTTAGTATTTGGTTATTTTTTATAACGAATATACATCTTTCAAGTCATGCTAAGCTTTAAAATATTTTGGGTGATTGGAGGGGGGCCTTCAAATAATGTTGTGGACAATAAGGGGGCAGTGAAGGCAAACATTTTGAGATCCACTGGTATAAATCAAACGATTTATTTTTGTTATTTAGTTATTTAATTAGTTACTGACTGCATTTGAAGCAGGAAGTTTTACATCAAATCACATTAATGATGGTTGTAAATAAATCAGACAATTTAGTGATATCCCCGCAGTTGTGGTCTTGAAACAAAATCCCGAGTCCTCTTAGTCTGAGACCAAGACAAGACGGTCGAGACCATCAAAAAATGGTCTTAAGACCGGTCTCAAGACCAAGACCGGTCTCGAGTACTACAACACTAGAAGAAATAATCTAAATAAAAAAGCTTGTATTTATTACAAATAATATTCTAAATAAAAGTAATGATCATAATCTTGTTTTCATTTCTGAATTAAAACTGTATCTGTATTATCTACTAGCTGGCTTGGGCAGAGGACATCATGTCAAGCAGTATTGTTTCGCATAAAATACAAAATATACACCATTCAAATAGTACAGGTTATTAACGCGACATATATGCAATGAAACGGGAGGACAGCACTCCATTCTGTCAATCTACATGTTTTATACAGACTCCTAAAGCACTGGACTGTTACAAGGACATGATACTCTCAGCAGCATCAGTGCCAATCACGACTGACTAGCTGCAAAAACAGCTCTGTGCCGGAGCAAAAAATAAGAACGCATTTCACCTGCGGAACCGTCTTTGATCGGGACACACATAAATTCTTCCCGCAGCTCCCATACTTCCATAAAATCGACCTCACGCCTCTGCAACCGGAGGTAGCCATGTTTACTCGACGACTCACGCTTATACAGGAAGTGAAGACTACATCACATCCTGAAAGCAAGCAAGCTCGTTCATCACTCACAAAAAAACCTTTGGCAGTTGGCACATTGTAGTGGTACGCAAAATTCCACATTCACAGATCCAAATATTCAAATTCCAGACCTCTCTCTTTTTTTTCCCTAAAAGAATCTGAGTTATAAACAAAAAAGCTGTAAAAACATTATCTGTCTGCAATTATTTTCCTGTCTTTAATGACTTCTCAAACCTATTTCCAGTTTGTAATATAGCCTAGCTATTTAATACTTCATTTTATTATTATTATTATTATTATTATTTTCATTTATTATTGTTCATCATGAATTATCTGTTATCGTCTGTATATTGCTTTGAGCATTATTTAAAAAAGAAAGAAAGAAAGAAAGAAAGAAAGAAAGAAAGAAAGAAAGAAAACATTGTAATGATACCTTAAAATATTACAATTCAAAATAAAATATAAAATCTTTATATAAAATATTTCTCCAGGTAGACAGTAGCTAAATCTGTTCTCAGAGACTCGAAATAGATTTGGAATAAAAACACCACCTTTCTAATCGAAATTAGACTTTTTAAACATTTTAAGCTAAAATAACTTGATGAAATAAAAAAAAAATAATAAAATTGAAGTTTTAAAACTTTAGATTATAATTTTTTAGAATGTTTAACATTTAAAATAGTGTACTAAAACAAATCTCTAGTTAGAGTGTTATTTATTTATTTATTTATAAGTACAAACTTTGAACCCATGACCTTGGTGTTTCTAGTAGTTTTAATTAGACATTTGTTTACATTTTTTAAAATAATGTCAATTTTGTTTTACGCAGTAAACATTTACTTATTTTGGCATTAAAACTGCTAAAATTGCATGCACTAAGGAAATTTTCAGCACATAGAAAATTGAGATTAAACTCATTATCTCCATAAATAAATAAATAAATAAATAAATAAATAGACCAATTAGTTAAATATATAGGCCCCCAATTTGCTTGCTGTAGGAAATGGTGGTCTGTCCATGAAGTAGAGTCTTATAAAGATATCCAGAATTTGCGGAAGTTGCAAACTAAATTTTTGATCACTTTGAAATTCTTTTGATGCCTGTTCCTAAATGTAATGTAAAATATCCTCATTAATGTTCTTGGCCTGATTATTCAACAATATGCACCAAACCAGAGATGTTCAATATGGTGGCTTTAGTCCCATCACCTCTAAAAATTGGCCTATGTCAGAATCAAAGCTGATTGGTGTTAATACCAACATCCTTGGTACAATTGTGATGAATGAAAGTATTAAAGGAAAGCATTAAAGTAGCCTACAAACTTCTTAATGGCTAAAAAGTATGTTCATACATATTTGGACATGCAACATCCGACAGGTCGGATTTGTCATGTGACCTAAAATGTCAGCCATATTACTGTTCTCTGCCATTGGCAAATCCACTCCCATGGCCTAGAGGGATAGAAAAAGGTCCATCATAGGTGCTTTTCAGAATCCTAACAGAACTAGCAGGTCATCTGGGCAAAATTGCATATTTTATGCAAACTGCAAATCTCATTTGACATACTATTTTAAATAATCAGGCATATTCGGATGTGGGGTGAGAGCAACTTTAAAGAATTAAAAAAAAAAAAAAAATCAATTTCCTTCACATTATTCTATGTATGAACAAATCAGTTGGAGGGTTCAGAGCCACAGGCCAACATTTATTCCAGGGGTTATATGTGTGCACCGTTCCTAATAGATGCCAGGTCTTCACTCATGATAGAGTTGGAGTGAGTGTTTGTGAACATTAATCAAAGTGAAGGGGCACACGCTTCTGGTTTGTGCCAGTCAATGCTCTGGCGAGCTAATGTGGCGCAATGATGAACAACGTTTGCGCTCAGGTTTAGCCACAAGCGTTCACAAAGAAAAATAGACTCGACCCCTGGTCTCCAATTCACCATGGGGGTTAGTGAGCTTCACATTAATCACATGCTAGTTCTGACCTAACTCAGCTAACTCAGGGCTATCACGCCTGCTGGAGGTGTTTCTGTGAGCCACCCTCGCAAATATGAAAAATGTCAAATGTCACAAAGCTGTACAGCATAAGGTTGAAGAATTCTATTAAATTTAATTTTGGGTTTTAAGACGTAAACACTATTAACATTCTCTCTATTTAGACAGCTTTTTACACGTAATCACTTTTCATATCAGTTACGTGAAATGTCAAAATGTAAATTATATTCAGTACAACTCAGCTAAATCTACAGAACTCATTGCTTAATGTTGATTAGCACAAAAAAATAAAAAAGGAAAAATGGCTTACTAACCTTTTCTGTTTAAAGTTACATCTACATGTTAATTGACATGACATCAAAAAATATAACAAATAATATCCAAGTTTTAATCTAATAATTAATACAAGTACATTTATAGAAAACACCCCAGGTGAATAGGGTAAAATAAATAAATAAATAATATATATATATATATATATATATATATATATATATATCACCATACAGTTGATTGATTACATTAAGAATATTTAATATCACTAATTTCAAAATACAAATATTTTGTTTTCTGAAATGTTATGTTTAAATATGCAAAATTAATCTAATTAAATATGCACTAATTTGCATACATTTCCAGAACAAAAATCTGAACGTTGGATGAAGCCAGGTTCAAATTTTCATTTTGTTGACATATTAGAGTCAAAGGTTTATACCAAGGAATTTTGGATTTCTCTTTTTATCACTCCATAAATTTGAAAATTGTAAGTAAGTAAATAAATAAATAAATACATACACAAACCTTTTTTAGGAATAAAATGTTGAATAAATTCAGGTAAATAATATGTGTACAAACCCCTCTGTAAAAACCTTTAGAATATAGATAGGAATAAAACTGTAAAGTTTGGTGTGTGTAAGTGCTACTAAAGAGTAGATTTTTGGCTCAGTCCAGGAGAAAAATCTCATTTTGAGAAAATGGTCTTTGAAGATATGTTTTGTAATCGAATTCTACTGATGCAAACAGAAAAAAGTTTTATAAAAGAAACACTTAAAAGTATATTTTGGATGTTTTCTTTCCACTAGTCACTCAAAATTGAAAGATGCATGAAAAAAGTGTTTTTGTCTGTAGTATCCTCAAAAAAAACTTAGCCCTGAAGTTGCCTCCCTGTAATATCGATTTTTAAAAATGAAAATGAGGAACAAGTTGAAATCATTTTTGTTTTTGTGCAATTGTGCCACAAATGCCGTTCAATGAGCTTAGCTTGTATTGAACCTGGAACATGTCAAAATTATTACAAGACCAACAAAGTGTGACTGCTTAATTGTCCTTAATTGTAAAAGCATGGCGTCGTGACTTCACCACTCTCTCATGAAGATGGTTTTGTTGTCTTTTCAAAAGTTTAATAAATGTTCTCCTCCTTTCCTGGAATTTTGGAAAGTGGCTGTAGTCCAGAAAGCAAGTTCCTTGAAAGGCAAAAGAGCTGTGTGGTTTTAGAGAACGAGAAAGGAATAGCAAATTCCACAGGCTGAAATGTGGAAATTGTGTCTTTTTGAGAAATACAGATTTACACTGCAGGAAAAAAATGGGTTAGAAGTGGCATGGCACGAGAGGGCAAGAAAAAGGATGGGAAAACGGAGAGAGAGAGAGAGATGGGCCTGGACTCTTTAAGCTTTAGTGGTAAGATGCAGGCTTATTCCAGTCATAATTTCCATCATGCTTTTCCTAATATCCTTACTGGCTCGTGATGGGATAAGCACATCTCACAGCGTGTGTCGTTTTCACCTTAAAGCTTTCACACTGCTTACAGCATCCATTGTGGCTGACACAATCAGCCATAGGGGCAGTCTGCTTAAAACTGCTTTTCCTCTGGTATTTTGCACGCTGTATCTCTCATTCCATTCACGAGGGATTTATGTGAAAACATTTTAGTGGTTACAAACAGCACATGCTTTCTGTTAAGACTTGGTCTAATGATTTTGTTTACTCGCGCCCAGTGCCAAAGTAAATGGCAACTGTCCAGAGATTTTTTGAAATAGGCTTTATTTCAAGAAAAGGAAATATTGCGACAAACACTACAAATGTGTTCTCATGAGTTTGCATAATGTGATGCAAAGTGGCTATTTCAATAGCAATGAATATAGCAAGGCTATTATTTAACCGTCTAGCGTACAAGTTCACTCATACTCATAACTCGTTAGCTTATAACAGAGCATAAGCCACAATTTAGGAAGGCGCAACACAGGCCCATATTACAATAATGAATCAAATATGAATAGTTCGCTGATGCAGGGAGCACCATTGATCGATACTAAGACATAACAGCTGGAGGGGAGTGAGGGTGGTGAAAGAGCACAAGAAAAACAACAGATTTCTCTTTTCCCCCTTGAACACACACTTACGTTGGGGTGCAGATGTATGAGTGTGTGTGTGTCTTCGTCATGGGTGCCAGTGCTCCTTTCATGCCCCGGGGCCATGGAACCCGCCCCGTGCCCCTACCCTGCGTGAACTAGCACCTGCACTGATTGGCTGCTTATCTGTAGGGAGAAAGAAGAGGTAGAGAGGCAGTGATTGGAAAAGGCAGCCGGAGGATACAAGTGGGGCCCAAATGGTGTCCTCTCCTCGGAGACACAGACAGAATCCAGGAGAGCCGTAATCCACACAGAACACGCACGGCCCAGGGACGCAGCCGGCGCGGCACGATGCACACACATGTAGCACACACACAATCAACTAAGCCTAAATAATAAGTATGCGGGAGCGAAAGCAAGACACGAAAGCATAACTCTGGCAGAGCCCGCTCTTAGGAAATCAATGTTTTATTTACATTGTTTTTCCAGAACGGGCTTATTTAGGAAATGGACTTTTAATGAAACAGTCCTTCAAGCGAGGCCTTTCTAATGCCGAATCCTCCAGCATTGTTAGAACATAATGCTCCCAAGGCATCCGTGGAGAATGCTTATCCAGATTTCATATCTGCCCTCCGACAGCCACGGAAATCATCCGACTGATTATCAAAGAGCCGCGCATGGAGTGGCCTTTAATTGATAGCAAAAGCTCTGTAATAAATAGAGACGTTTTGCTGAGGAGCGGAGAGAAGCTGAACTGCCAGTGATTACCTGCTGGAATCAGGCCTCATCAATATCAGCCTAATTACAAAGCACTTCTGGCAGTGCGTGAAACAAATCGACCGCCGCGGCAGATTGGGCCGTGGCCACGGACGTCCACAGATATTAGGGCTTTTAGCAATGGGCCTGTGGGGGGCTACCTGAGTATTGCTCCCCACACACTGCTGATAAGGAAGAATGGGGCGATTTAGATCAGTGAAGTGCTTTGCCTCTGCCAGCTCTGCTAATGCCTCCTTTGCAGGCTTATGTGGTCATGGGGCTACAGCCAGCACTTGCGCCGTTTTTCTCAACGTATTTCTATCTCGTTCATCTCATGTGGTACACCTCGGTTCATTGACACAATATTGGTTACAAGGGCAGTAATGACAAATCTGAACACGGATCTGTCAGCTTTGCGTTATGTGTGTAGGCTGTATCCCGTGTGAGTCTCTTTCACTCTCAGATGGAACCACTTTGTAGGCCCATTCAGCCCCCTCCCCACCAAACACACACAAACCAGTGGAATGGCTGTATTGGGTTTCCAGCCTGAGACAAGTTGAAGGGTTCCTTCCCTGCTTCCCATGGATGAAAAGACCAGTGTCTTTCCCTCCCTTCTTCATCTTGCGTCTGTCTTTTTTTTTCCCCCAGGTAAGCGTCTGAGGTGGGGTCCCGGTGGCGACTACAGGAAGGAAGCCATTACTACACAGTGTGGAGAAAGAGGCCGTGGGATGCAGCTGCCCGTCGCTTGGGAGGAAAAGGTTCAAGACCCCAGACAGGACGGGAGTAATACGACCCTCCAGAGTAGCTGAGACTGACCTTAGAAAAACTTCCTACCGCTTCATCTCATGAACATTTCCTGCTAATGGTCTTGCCCTGCAAGGGGCACCCCCTCGGCCTGCTACCTTTAACTACATTCCCAGCATAATATCCCTCTTTGAACCGACATATTAATTTTGGGGATTTGTTCATACAATCACGGGTAACGTTTGCACTCCGTCTTTTAATCGCTAGTGCGCAGCAGCATTTGTGCACACAATTATAAACACTTTAAACAACAAAGTTGATTTCGGAGATGATATCGGTGAAAAGTCTCAGCTCTACCAATCAGGCATAAAGAGTTGCTCTAAATGAGACAGGGATAATAAGGACCGGGAGTCTTGAGACATCACCCTCCGCTGATGAGAGGACACCGGCTCTCCGGCTACCGCTGGGCTCCCCAACATCTGCACAGGCAATTTAAACCCACTGTAGACTGCAAAGGTTAAACCACTAAAATGTAATATTTGCCTGGAGGGGGTCATGGCACTGCAATTACTAGGTACAATCGGCAGAGCTAATCAGCTCGCCTGGCTTGCAGGGGGCCGGGGTGGGCGAACGGGCCCATGATCAGAGTCTCTGTCCTCTCGCTGTTCTGTTTACTTATTAAACTCCATCTTGTGTTCAAGGAGCCGCGCGGCTGCCCTCAGCCCTCTGCACAGGGGGCAAATTTAGCTCCCAACACTCTCCACACTTCACAAGAATTCACATTAATCAGTAGTTTTGTTCTTTGGTCTGTGAGAGAAAAGGGATAAATCTGGCAGTTATTAACATATGTTAAACTATATTTTCTAAATGTCATAAAACATCTATGAGATATACAAACATAATTAAATTATAATAATGTAAATTTTGGTGAGAAATCTTTGTTGGATTTTGGAAAGGTTATTTATAATGTATTTTGATTATATAAATGTTTAATACTGACAAATCTTTTAACTAATATTCACACCTTGAAATGGGTGAGTGTATTTCAACAAGCAAATCAGAATCATCACCATACAACATCATTTTGTATTTGTGATTGAAAACAGTTTTACAAATTTCTCTAATCAGTCAATGTAATTGTGGCCAGTTATTAGTATATACAGTATTATTTGCTTGTAAAATGAATGAAATAAAAAAAAAATGTTTGCTTTTTAACAAGTTTTGCAAGAAACCTTAATCCAAGCCATGGGATTTGTTCTGTAAAATACAGAGAGAAATTTACTAATATTAACAATAAGAGGCCTTACGGGAAATGTTGTTAGTTTATTGCAGTTTTCAGTGGTAAAGTGCTTCTCAATTACACAATGTAACTTTGTATTTGTTCCCAAGTCTCTGAGTTTGAGGATCTCTGTGTTTCGCAGCCCCCTCTCAGACTGAGGATAATTGGAGTTCCATTAATCACTCAAATCCATGGCTTCCACATGCCATCTGATCACAAATGTTAAGTTGCCACGCTCTTGTTTGAGAGGAATAAATTTAGCTTGGCTCAGGATGGATAGTGGTGGAGATGCTGGGGGGATCGATGGTCCTCAGGGGTCTGGTGACATCTTCAGCCACACGCCTGCCTTTGCGTCATGGCGTTCCGCCAACTGAGGTCATCTATCCCAGCAGGCCGCTCACTTCAGCAGCAGTTACCAAGGTGACAGCATGTCAGAGCTTTGGCTGCTTGGAGCGGGCTTGTAGGGAGCTGATGCATCACCTCCTTGATGGATTTGTCAATAGTGCTTAGACCAGGAGGGGCAGCAGCCCGCATGACACCCACTGTCCCAAAGCACACGCATGCGAGCGCCATCCCATCCAGAGATCACCCCTTGATTTGGATAGGCATGTGCTTCCCTATACATCCACTGATTAAGCGAAGTATCAGCGGCTCTTGGTCAAGAAGGAAAATGGAATTACAGTATCCTCAGAGGCCCCGGGAAGGGAACAACGGAGCTGGAAGAGGGGCTGTTGGGTTCAATGTCTCATTAACCAGGTAGGGATTTAGAGCATAGAGCATCTGAGCCATCTTTAGCTCAGAGAGTTGCAAAGTAACCATTTATAGGTTTCAGGGTTTAATAGATTACTAATAATTGGACCCACATATCCTAGGTTAGGTATTACTGCCTGAAGCCAATAAATAGATCACTGTGAATGGATGCCACAGCTCTTTTGCTTAAACAGAGATCAGCAATGCAGCACTGGAAAAATTTTTCCAGATAAGAAGAGTAAGTGTGAGAGAGTTTGTTTGCATGCATGTGTAGCAGGTTTAGTGGGTTTTCTACAATAAAACAGGAGATGCTATAATTGACTGCTTCAATCTCAAGACAAATCAGTCTTGTTGTGAAAGAAAGTTGTCTGTAGCCTAAATGGCTTCTGTAACTCTTTTGAGAAAGGGAGATGAGGATAAAAGGCTCAAAGGTGCTCTACAGCAGCCCTCATTAGGACAACTCCAGGTGTGGGAGAGTTAACACCTGGTCACTCATTCACCAACCACGGGCGGCAGAGATTCAACTAATCCACTCACCGTTGGGCAGACGGATGGCGTAAACTCACTCACCGAGGTTTTGATACGAGAGTGATTAACTTTAAACATCAAAGGTGACCTGCAAGCAACGCATGAAGACAAAGAGAAGAAATGCAGAAAACTTGTTTAAACATCTGTAGTGCACTCGAAAGCTTTGTATGTGCAGATTCTCAAGTCATTAAAGGCTTTACTCCCAGAAATAATAGTAATTAATTGGTGTAATACACAAAGGACATAATTATCTTTTTTTCTGTACTGGCACATATTTAATTACCAGTAATTGTTCCCTGAGCCTCGTTCAAAAGGGGTGTAGACTAAACAATCATAATGCATTATGCTCTAATCCTATATTTGGTTTTGCAAAGAGGACATCGCTATACCAAAGAATATATACAGCGACTACTTTGCAATGCTTGAACAAAAACATCTCAGAACTCATTCTCAGGTCAGGTTTACATCATCAGTAGATTGTCTTATGTGAAAAGCATTATGATCAACTTTAGGATACATATACAATACAGCTTACATTCTTTCAATTTCATATGAATACAGTTCTCTGAATTTCTGCATTCACCAATAGCTTAAAAATAACAGATTATGTTCTGTCGAGGTGATATAGTAGACAGTTTCTTTAAACGTTCTTTAAAACTTAAAAAGTGTGCAAAAATACTACCAAACATGGACAGTGCTTGTTATATTGCAAAGAAGACCTTAAAAGTTAAGTGAATGCACTTTATTATTTGGGCTATGTAAGTCTACAAAATGATGCATGAAATCAATATTATTGTTAAGAATATATTATCCCTCTATTGCAATTAGTAAGTTGTTTTTCAAAGTAGGCCTGTATAAAGTTACACCCATAATAATGTCACGTGGCATGCACGCGTCTAAAGGCGATTTTACTAAGACTTCATTCATTCATTCATTCATTCTCTGTTATAATGTTCAGAGGCTTTGTAAAAATAAAAATACATTAACATGAATGCACTAATTTCTCGCCGATAAACTATGAAAGAAAGCAGAAAGAGCCATTAAAGTTGTACGTAATGGTTTTATGAGTGGCCCGGGGCTTTCGTTAATTTACGAACGCTTTTACAACAACTACTAAAATAACTGTAATTTTGCGAAACGTGCCTTACAGATTAAGGACAATTTTATGTGCTACTAACGTCCTAATGTTTCGGTAAACCAGCCATAATCTGAAAGATTTTGGATAGGTTACCAGGTGATCGAATAAAATGTAGGCTACAGTCGAAAAGTAGGTCTCTTGACTTTGGTTTAGACCGTAAAAATTGTAGTAGCCTACTAATTGTTTAGTGGCAACTTAAAAGTGAATGTAAAGTGAAATGAACTTGAAAAACTTTGGGGGAAAATGGCAACATTAGGCCTAATATGAAAATGTGTCCATTATCTATGTTATTTTCCTAATCAAATAAGTTTAACTAACAAAAGTAGTATATAAATCCTTATGTGTTTTATTTACATATAAAAAACAACTCTTAACTGGTTCATCTTTGTGAATAACCGTGATACAACGCCTCCGTATGAAACGGCAGATGGCGCTGTTGGGCCATGGAAGTATTCGGCCCAGCTGCGTAGTAGACTGTAGTCGAGCTGTATGTGTGTTGTTGAGCTACAAGGATGCAGTGACTTGAAAAAGACGGGAATTCCTTCATGTTAGTAGTCAACCCACAAAAATATTTTCCCAACATCATAGCTATTTTCTTGACTATTCTGGCTCGAGTGTAAAAAAAATATATATAAGCAGGCATAAGTCACGGGACGGACAACAAAAACGCCTTTTGCTTTGTACAATCAATTAACATATAATGTAATGGCACATATTATTTTCTTACTGCTACTACTACAACTATACTACTACTACTACTACTACTTGTATTACTTTTGAATAAAAATATTTTAATTATATAAAAAAAGAAATAGGTAATAATTTGAACCCACAATTATAGGTCACTGTAAGATTAATTTAGCTATACTGTCGAGAATAAACTAAACTCATTCTGGCCAATTGCTGATTAAATTAAATTAAATTAAATTAAATATAAGTATATTAAATTTAGTTTGCAAAGCAACAAACTAGATACTTTTTTGTAAATGTAGATTAGCGTCATCGTAAAAATGGAAATTAAAACAAACAAACAAACAGGTTACAATAAAGACTCTTTATGCTATCTTTATATTTTTACTGTATCTATTAAAAACAAAACCTTTTAGGTTTATCCTTTTGTATGCCACCAAAAAGTTTATGAACTGGTTTAAGGTAATTTTAAGTAATTAAAATACACTCAGCCCTAGCTCAATGGCCCTTTCCCTCACCTGTCCGTCTCCTTGTCTGTCCCTCAAAGCACAGAGACTTGAACTTCTCATTCTATAGAAAGGAAACCCCACACATCACGTCACTCTGCATACATATTTCATTAAGTTCTATTCTCGCGCTCAAGAGCGGCGGAGGGCACGCGGTGCCCAGCGCGCACTGCATACCGCTTGGGCATATGATCCGGAGCGATCAGTTTCACCAGTGGTCCGAATGGTCCAGTCTTAGTACAATTTTTGAATATTGCCGTGTTAGTTATGAATAAAGGCTATTATTTATTTACGTATTTGTTTGGGGTATCAAACTATTGGCTACATTCCTTTACGGTAGTCGCACTCAGCACACAAGAACTCATTAGACACCACCAGGGACCCAAGTGACAGCAGCTAAGTCTGCACAGTTCTCTGTCTAAAGAGCCTGGGATCTCAGTGAGACACTATGCAGTAATGCACATCGTTACTATACAGCAAGGAGGAAAATACTACTGCTTAATAATACTAAATCTAATAAAAACGACAGTATAGAAAAAATATATATAATAGTCTAATGAAGTGTAAATATGGCCTATATGTTTGGTATAAATGCTGTGACTTAACAATAAAGACACCACATACGTGGCCTAGTGTGGCTTGAGAATTGCGTAAATGTGTCTGGTTATTGTTTCACATGACTTCAGTAGGCATGTGATGGAAATGTAATCTCTGGTTTGCAGAAGGGAGCAGCACCTGCGCCCGCTGAACATGAACGGCTTTTACAGTGTGTCTCCAGAGGGAGAGAGTGACTGGGAGTGGTCCTCCAGACAGCACAACTGGGGACTTCCATGGAGTTCTGAGGGCCCTTACTTATGACACGCTGAGGCAGCTGAAGTCTATGTACTGCATTACTGCATGTACAGTGACAGAGTCTGTGTGCTCTGGAACATGTTTTTGATTTTAGATGTTTATACGTTTTAACTCCAATATAGTTTAAGCAAATACAGAAAAGATGACATACAGTTGTTACTTGTTAATAACCAAGCTGGCTTATTATTATTATTATTATTATTATTATTAATATTATTTTCTGTTTTAATATTTTCAATATATAATATAGAATGAGTATGTAAAATGGATATATGCAAATTACAACAATAAAAACAATCATAAATCTATATACCACATGCGCGTAACTAACTTTTCCTCGAGTTAAGTGGGCGACTATTTTGAGAAGAAAAACTTTTTTAACAACTAAATAAATAGTTTTAAAACGCTAATTCACATAAGTCTATATAAAGAGTATAACATTTCACAGGGAAATAATAATTCTATAATTTGACACAACCTTATTTGTAAAAAAAAACTGCGACGAATGACAATACAAAATCTAAGCATTCTGCTAAGAATACCAAAATGCAGTGATTTTGGATTAAAACAATACAGATGTTTAAAAGTTACAACCATTTCTACTTACTGCTTATTACCAAAAGAATGACAATAGAACATGGATTAACAAAGGCGGTTTGGAGGACGTCTCCCTACTGAGAAATGTCCCATGTAAGAGCATTATGTATGCGCACAGCACGAGGGGTTAAGAGACAAAAAGAAACATCCAAGCTAAAAAAAAAAAAAAAACAACAACACGCGAACAGTCTGGTCTATTTCTGTTCGTTTAAAAATAGATTGTAAACAATCAGGTGTGGAAACCTCATCGATTACATTAACATTAGCCTACCTTTTTTGACACTGATCATAACAAGTGTTTGTGGTCGTTTGTTCAGTTAAGAGACCACGTTATTCATTCTGTATAAAATATCTTCTTGGTTTTTGTGACATTATATGCGATGTTCAAAGTGAAATTTCGTTTACAAATTATAAATTGCTTTTATAGCACATAAATAACTTAGTGGGTGTCTACAAGTCTGATATCCTGCATAAACTTACTCGTTAAAAATCTAGTGACAAGAAATTTTGGCCCCAAATTAGCCTACTTTTATGAATAGTGTTTAGGAAATTTAAGTAGCCTATGTAAAAATTTATTTTATGATAGTAACTGGATTCCCAGCGCGATGTCATTCATTTTACTATTATTATTATTATTATTATTATTATTACTATTTTCAAATGACATATTTCTTCACTGATGTTTTCGATGTGAGTTCTGGAAAAGTTTATGGCGTGTGACACATTAGCATGTAGTAGTCGAGGTAGGCCACTACTATATAGCTGTATTCTGATTTTTCAGTCACTGCGTTGTCAAGTTGAAGCGTCTTTCCAAAGTACCGGTGTAACGTTATATATTACTGTTACAAATATACACATCTATTAGAGTTACTTTGACTTCAGATTTAGTGTTAAAATTCTGTTTGATAGGTTATTTGACTGTGACACAATTGTAGTTTGTCTAATAGGAAAGTTTGGCAAGAAAGCATAAATGGAATAAAATAAATGTCATTTGGGCTAAAACGTGGGGGTAGAATAAAATGTAAATGTGACTGAACGTGGACAAGAACTGCTCGATTATTTATGAAAGACCCTCATGCTTACAAAACGCTAATAATAATTTGAGCTGCTTTTAAAATCCGTAAAGTTTACCAAATGATTTTTGCGATACAATGGTCCGGACACTGAGTTAAAAAAAAAAAAAAAAAAAAAAAAAAAATAGAATAGAATAGAAAGAAAGAAAGAAAGAAAGAAAGAAAGAAAGAAAGAAAGAAAGAAAGAAAAAAAACCTCGGAATTTTCTTGTCATAGTAGTTCTTTGCTATATTTTATCAGCAGTGGATACATCTGAGCACGTGGGTCGAAAGTCATGTGACAGTACTATGGAGTTTTGTGCAGTCATGAGCTTGCTTAACATATTCCAGGCCTCCCTGTAAACTACAGAAACCTAAATTTGAGTAAATTAGTCAATTAAAATACTATGTTCTATATTTATGCCATGCTACTTCCCGAAAGAAAAACAGGGTCATTGGACATCAAAAATGATGTTGAAGACAGACCCCAAAAAGATTTTTGTCTAGACATTTTCCTCTAAACCTAAAATGTATTTAATAAATAATACTGGCAAACAACGCGATATTTGAATCTTCATGAAGCAATCATACACATTAGCTGAATTTTCTCACATTAGCTGATTTTTCCCCTCAACATGTCTACATTTACTTATGAATTAATTTAGCCTACTTCTCAATGACAGCATTTCTTTAACTCGGGTCGCACAAAATCAGTCTGAATGTCAGACTGGCACTCTTATTATTGGGAACAAAGAGAAAGGATGCATACTTCTATAACATTGATTGAATTTAGTTGCTAAGCAACTAGTGTATGGGAATTCATCCGCGAAATTTAAATCTTAGAGAGAGGGAATTGCGCGTTTTGCTGAATAGTCATCCCAAGAAAAAGTTGAAGGGATCACACTGTCGTTTTCGCCCGCTTACAAAACACTTCGTCCGTTTTATTTATGAGGCCTAGCTCAGAATAATTTCATCTCCAATATAATTAAGCTTACATGAATAATGTTAGAAATCTAAAATAAAATCATTTTATGACATGTTTATGCCGACTAAAGTTTACAACATTAATTATACAGGCCTATTTTGGGGGCATTGGCAATCCGCTGTGAGATCAAGTAATCTGGTTTATTTTAACAAGCAAAACAGAAAACTGGCATAAGACGGTGTTTGCGAGACTCGACAAATATAAAATAAAGTCATTAAAAATAAAAATAAATAATAAAAACAATTCCATATTTAGGTCATCACACGAGGCACGAAGCAGGCGCGAAATTCAGAGAGAAACTGAGAAATTCAGTTGTTGAGAAATACATAAACTAAATGTTATAATATTTTGCTGCTCCTAAAAACCTCGACTGATCGAATGCTACAAATGAAATAAAAATACAAGCATATGCAAAATATCGGTAAACACGTGTTTTAGTTGCAGGGTTATATACGAGGACTGTGTTATTTAAAAAGTGATTATTTAGCAATATTTTAGATAGATAGATAGATGTAAGGTGTCAGACCAGTGAATAAAAATATGTCCAAAAAACATGATGGTCGGGTTGATAGAAGGCATGTGGATTTGACAGTTGGCGAGAACGCTATAAAACAGGTACACTACACAAAAGCGCGTGCCACTGTAAACACTCCACCTCCACAAGCGATCAACTTTTCTGTGCTTTCTCTCGTGAGATTTACTGAACGTTGCTATCTCTATTACTTGTCACAGAGACACATTTCATCCTGCTAACAAAATGGTTGTACACTTAAGTACTTTACAGCGGTGACACTTTTGCTGCTTTGTCTAAGAGAGGAGAGTTAGCTTAATAGAAATTCTAAAAGTTCTAGAAATGCAAAACTCCCGGTAGTGCTTTCTGTCGAGGCCTAACGATTGCCACGTTACACTGATCTATTTTTATTTATTTATTTATTTTAGAAAAACGCATTGTGAAATGTTTACAAGATGGTTGTATATTTAATCAAAGATTTCTATAATGTTGGCATAATAATAGAAAGGTTTGGGTTTCGAATGTTATTTCTATCCTGCATGTCACAACATAAAGCTATTAATATTCAGCAGTCATTTTAAAATGCATTTGGCTAAATATTGCTCAAAGAGCATCCTAAAAAAATTAGAAACAGCTACGATCTTAGGCACAACACACAATTTTGTTTCATTCTAACAAATTTATTGTTCTCGATCATCTCTTACGGAATCACTACTGAAATTAAATTACAATCAAATCATCACATCAAAATATACCCTTATTACCTACTGTCAAAGTCAGCTCGTGTAGATTTGTGCTCTTTTAAAAATGAGAATACAAAATTAAACAAAACAAATAAGGTCAACAACGAAAACAGGGAAAAAACATTTTACAAAGTCTGGGGAAATAAATAATAACTGTTTGGAATAGTTCGTATGTATCCCGAATAAAATATTAAAACAAAGCATTTCAATGAAAAATATTAAGTAAATAATTCCGATCAGCATCTGATCTAATGGATCTATATTGCCGGCTTTACATAGTCTTGTTTATTAAAACCTACCAAAGAATACTGCTTGGAAATGGCAGCACATGAAAACATCCACAGCACCAGCTCTGGCCCACTTGGCAACGGATGTTCGCACAGAAGATTTTCAAAGAGGTGCAGCTGCGGAATATTCAGTCTTTTCAAAAGTCATCTTTGATTTAAATTTGTCCTCAAAAATCCACGTAAGATTCAATTCTTTACATTAAAAAAATAAACAAAAAAATAAAATTAAATTAAAAAGATGTGATCTTGGAGATCAGAAACTGAGGGCAGTCTTTTGTTGTTTTTGTAAGGATTGGAAGGCCAGAAAAAAAAATCCATTCCATATTTTTGGATAATATCAAACCATGCAGTCTTCTCTGCCAAGTTGGATGGAAGCTTCGTGGATGCCACTGTTCTTCGCATTGTTTCAGTTGAATTTCATCCCTTTGTTTGAGGTTTAATGTCCTAAGGGAACAGTACACAATTGCCTGCGTCATTTTTGCCTCTCAAACAAGACATTGGTACAACAGGGTAGGGGGCAAAGATTTCGTTGTTCATTACAATTTCTGTTATTTTTCAGTTGAAGTTAATACCAATATTGCATCGGTGGAACGAACTTGTAGTTGTCACCCTCTGGTCAGCCCGCCCGCTTCGGCCCAGTTAAACTTGCATCTTTTATGCAATCTACTAAAAAATGTCCCCTGGAAAGAAAGAGCAGACACCTTAGGTTAAGACATTTAAGGGCCTGGAAGAAGATTAGCGGGCGGTTTAGGGTTGGGAAGAAGAGGTGATTTTTTTTTCTTGTGAAAAATATATAACACATCTGCAGTCTCAATATTCCCTCATAATCACAGTATCAAAATGTTTTGCTATCTTGATGATAGTCTGTGTTTTATCAGATTAGTCATATATAAAACAGAGCTTATTCAGGCGTTGGTTCTACGTCTCAGTGAACATACGTTTGCAGTCCATGGAGGGGGGGCGGTGTATCTGTACTCACATTGCCGACCTGAGAATATACATCCTCCGGCGTCTGCGGCACTCCTGGGGGCGTCATCCCTTTTCTCTTTTCTGTCTCCGATTGCAAAACCAAACTCTCTCACCACCTCCTTCTCCAGCTGCAGGTTGTCCGCCAGAGAGTATATCTCTGGGCCGAAGGCTTGGGACACTTCAAGAAGTGACTTTCCAGCGCGCCTTTGACGCTCACCTCTATGGAGGTGCGCTTCTTTCTGTTTCCGGTCTGGAGTCATGATCTTGTCGATGCTGGTGGGGCTGCTCAGGAAGAGTCTGCCTCCTCCAGCCATTTGTTAAGCAACGGCTTCAGCTGTACATGTTTTAAAGCTGAGCTGAGAGCTCGAAGTGGTATCAGGTATTCGCAGGAAGACGTTTCCGTAAAGAGTTCCCAGCGCTAAGCCGACGTCGGCTTGAGTAAACCCCAGTTTGATCCGACGCTGCTTGAACTGTTTGGCAAACTGTTCCAGGTCGTCCGAGGTCGGCGTGTCCTCGTCTGAGTGCGAGTCGTGGCTGTTCACCTGTGGTGTGCTTGCTGGTGATGTTGATGCTGGTGGTGATGGTGGTGGCTGCCATGATCGAGCCTGGGTGTCGCCACGCACCAGACCCGTGGTCAAGTTTGGCTGCCCGGCGGACTGAGCATGCTGTTCACCGTGAAGCCTCCAGGCTGCGAGTATATGAGGGACTGCTGCTGCTGTTGGCTCCCAGATAGAGAAGGATGGGCAGTGGTCAGCACCAGGCGCCCGCGTATTCAGGACCAATGTGGGGCCTGTGAACTGCGCGCAGTCCCAGAGTGCAAATCGTCTCTCCCCGAGTTATTTTTCACGTCCTGCTGTGTTATTGGTGAACGCTCCGTCATTCCAACGGGACTTTGACGACCAAGGCGATCCGGCTCAGCTGCGGCCACTGCGGCAGCGACAGCCGCTGCTGCAGTGCGTGAGGTGATGTCACCCATCGGTGAGCATGGCTCAGCATATGTCCCCTGTTGCTCGCTGCCATTGCGCCCCCGTATGAAATCGCTTTGTACCATTTTAACTGCTGTCTCTGTACCCACCGGACACTGAGGTTACCGCAACACTACCCTGCTGCATCCCACCTCCGGAGTCCGAGTGCACGATCGAGCCGGACGATAATATACTACTGCTGGGCAGATAAGGGTTGGAAGCCGCTGTGGCCATTCCGCTAACCTTATGAATATGTTTGCTGATCACCCCCTCCCTTTTGCAGAAACTTTTTTAATGCAGGCAAATTATATCTCATGAATTATTCAAACTTTAAAAGTCTGGCTTGTGTTTTGGCAAACACCATCAACAAAAAGCAAAGAGAAAGATATTGTAGGCGAGAGGACGAAATCCGTCTCTTGAATAATTTGTGCATTCGAACATATGAATGACTGAAACGATAAATTCCACTTTTATGTCAGCGTTGAAAAGCCCTCGGAAGTCAAACAGTCCTTCGATCTCTATTTTCTTTTTAAATAGTAGCCTGAAATCAAAGAAAAATCAAAACAAATGAAAGATTCAAAAAAGGTTTCAAAACTTTGTCCCGCAAGAAACTTCTGGCGCTTGAAGAAGTTGTAATATGCCCTTAAAAATATTAAGTCCAAACGTATGTTCCGTGGAAAAATATTAAAGGTGGTTCTTCCTCAATTCTTTTGTTATTTAGCCGCAGCGATTTCACTTGCTCCGTCCCTTTATTTCTTTTCTTTTGCAGATTCTTTTATGGTGCTGTAAAGTCTGTCTCTTTGTTCTGTTTTGATGTGTTTAAACCTGCCAAACCGCTCCAGTTGAAGTACAATCCAGTATTACAGTGCAAAGCAGTGTTGCATGCCTTCTTTCTCATTCGCTTGTTCTCTCTCCTCTCCCTCACTCACTCTCCCTCCCTCTCTTTCTCTCTCTCTCTCTGACAGTTAGCTCCGTCCCTCCCTCAGAGCTGGAGGACACACGAGTGTTTACCCTGTGCTGTGTACATCGTCCACGTCTTTCCCCCAAATGCAAGGAAGTCGGGTGTACGGCTCTCGTTGATTGGATAGCACTGGCAAGATTGACAGTTCTAGAGAACTCGCTTCAGGCACTTAGACCCCCCTTCCGGCGATTCCAATTGGCTGCTTTTGAATTTAAATAAATAAATCAAGATAAATGACTGAAAACTCTAAAGAATGTGGAAATATATGAATAAATCCCCATTTAAGTACAATTTTCCGTAGTTTTGGTGAATTATTTTAGTGAATCATTGACAAGGCCATAATAAACAACAACAACAACAACATATAGGCTAGTTCTATTAACAAGCCTTAGGTTGAATTTAGATAAGAGTGATGAACAGTGACCTCTAACAAATACAACTGATCTTCTTGTAATTGAAATTTCGAAATAGGTCTTTTGAAAAGCCATGAAATCGCACTGGCTGCATGGGGTCTCTGTTTACAACGATTTCACTATTGACAAAATAAGGAGGTCTAAAATATAGTTTCTCTTCCAGCTTGTCTGTTGCAATTTTTAAACGTAACTAAGCAAGCTAATATAAATATATCGACGCAATAACCATCGTAATTGCGTCACTACTATCGACTACTACTATTTTTTTCTGAAACGTCGGCCTCTCAAGAGTTAACGAGATGACTGTGCGATGCTTCCAAGCGGAAACAGAGAGTGCAAGGCAACTCAACACAAGAAAGGCATGGGGAGAAAGTGGCAACCGAAATGAAGGCAAACTGAGCAGTCCTTTGGGGATTTGCAAGAAACGTCTTTTAATTTAACAACCAAGATCGACTGTCGATAGGGCAAACAAGACATTCCTTTTCAAATTTCGCGCTGAATTGTTTAGACGTTACCATCAGACCCCTACAACATATGGATTCACCCAGTGGTATAAATAAAAGTGCAAGTCCAAAGAAAATTTGAGGTGATTGACATACGGTCCCCCCAGCTTATACGAGAGAGGTGTGACACTTAGTGTCATAGGATCTCCTTGTTTATGAACTACTGCTAGAATAATAGCTTACATATCATAATAAAGACAGGCAAAACATAGCCTACATAACCCAATGCACCATTTACACCAATAATCACTCCAAAAGCTATTGTGATAGAAAAGCTTATTTTAGATTTCATTCAGTATCGGTGTATTGGGTGTAATAACACTGAAACCCAAGAGAGGACTACTCCACTTCCCAGAAGATTTCATTTGGATCAGACTCAAAAACCGAGAGAACCTCGTGGATTTGTTTACATTGTATGGCAAAGTAGGGCCACCGCCACGGGGCTGTCTATTCATTAATTTCCAGCAGATTTTGGTCTAAATTACTGCTATGCATTTCATACTGCTCGCTTTCAAAGAACGTCTCGTGCGGCCATAAGAAACATGATAGCCAGTATCAGGAAAGGGATTCACTCACTCTGAGGAGTCAAAGCAATTTCAAATGTTCAAGGCTTCAACTTTTGAAGTTTAATGTTTTTAATCTGAAAAGTAGGCTGTTTATTATTTATTTGTTTATGTAACAAGGTCCCCGTGATCCCTGCTGGGGAGATCATTTGTTTTCTGTGCAAGTAGAGAGGGAAAAATCCCCAAGTATAACAAGAGACGAACAGTTAGTGCTGATTTTCATTTGCATAAATTTTCATATATTTTAGTGAAAATAATAGCGGTGCAGAGAGCTCCGCCAGTTGGAGTCAGAGGGAAGAAAACTTAGAAGGAATGCAAACGGAGGAGTCCGTCACTGATGGACGAACAATGCAGTATTTGAGACATTTTTCCAGATATCGTGGAATCTTACGGTAAGTGAAAATAAATCAGTATTCAGCGTGGTTATAGCTGTATTACCACGCATAATATAGCCTACTTTAACATTAATAGTAATCTATCTATATAGTATTACCTATATATATATATATATATATATATATATATATATATATATATATATATATATGCGTGTCTGCGTGGTTGCGAAAATCCCTTTTTCGTGTAAAAATCAATAAGACTGTTTAGCTTTATAAATAGCGAGCAGACGGTTAAGCTGCTGTTTTGTAGTGAATGTCCAGTGGAGAATGTGCAATCAATCAAATTCAAACAGGAGACCCTCGGTGGAATTCTCGGTGGAGTCGCGTACAAGTGGATATCAGGTCATTTACATAAATCGATCTTTTACTTCTGTGCCAAAGTTTGATGCAACTTGGTCTGCAGCACTGACTTGTTTTGGAGCCCGCGATGTACTCGAGACGCTGTGTTAACGACGGCAAGGATTTCAGTTGTTACTGAACGACTGTGAGAGACAACATAGCACATGAGGAGCAACTGAGCAGAAACTAGTCTAGGAGATCATGACCGGTAGCAAAGAAAATATGCAAGTGTTTGAGCAAGATATGCTTAAAATAAACGAGACAGCAACAGACGCAGTTAAATTATAAACATTTGGGGTGATCAAAATGTAGGCTACAGACAGTTTCAAAACTAAATTTAGATTTAATTCGATTTAAATTGTAAAAGATTTAAGTTTAAATGCAATATAAGCTATATGCAAACATAAAGAAAACCTTTCCCTTCGATAATTCTTGGGTTAACTCTGTGTGCCCTCCCGGTCGAAGATGCCATCTCTCTCGCAGCCCCACTAAGACCGTTTGTTTCATTCATGGGCAAAGCATTTCTGAACCCTTCCTCTCGGTTGCTATGGTGAGTGGAATAAAAGAGGGAACACTGGGCGCATTAAGCTATATGTTTGTGCACTGGAGTCGAGATGAAAGAGCCACAGTCAAGCCAAGAACATCTACCACTGCGCCAAACACACAACTCAAATTCGTAAATGTCTATAGAAATACAAGCGTCTACAGAAGATATATACATAAAATAACTGGAATCAGCACAACCATAAAGATTAGATCCCACACTTAAACGCTTGACAGTGACGTATGGGGGAGTATTTTGTCACCAGCAGGTGTCGCGCTTAGTCAGTATGGTAAAAGCGTTAATGGTGAGTAATTGGGGTATTGTCCTTGATTATTGATTTATTCTTATTTTTTTGAGGAGAAGCATAGGGTACTGATATTGTAAACTGATACCTGTTGAAATCATAATGCGAAAACCCACCTCCGTACAATTAATTTATTCATAAGACATTAATTCAAATTATTGTTACAATGAAACAGTTATATTGAAACAATGTAGACCCTGCTGTTTGTTACTTAAAAAAAAAATGATTCAGTGTAATTTTCAAACGGATTTTCATCTTACTGTGTACTCTAAGGCTAAGCCTTTGCAATTCTGACTTTGATTGATAACGTAGACCTAAGTTGCAGTTTATTAAAAGGTTTCGTTAAGGTTTGGGAAGTTTATAAATAAAACATTTTTGAACAGACAGTTTATTATATTTGGCATACATTTACATAAATGTTTTTGCGTAAAAATGCTGATATAACATCAGTATTTAAATATATTCAAAAACTTGTCTATGTGTGTGACACATTAGTGACACAATATCATTAACCAAGGAAAAATGCATTCAACAAAAATAAAACTGAAAAAAATAATTAATATAAAAAGCATTATAAAAAGTGCGCGCATGTCTGATCATCTAGTTAAATATTTGAATAATTGCGGAATTTTAAAATCACGAAAAAACAGACTGAACAAAATTTTAACTGAATATCATTTAAGAGGATTGTGAGTATTAACAATATCACAAAGAAAAAATATTTATATTGCTTTTATTATAATTAAATTAAATGTCTGTTGTTTTTGAAGAAAGACAATACATGTAACAGAAATATAGCCTACTGCTGAATTGTCATTAATTTGAGAAACAAACCTTCAAAGCGCTAAGCTCATGTCTGACAGCGTGAAATTGTAGGCCAGAGCTCTGGCGTCGTCCCAAAAAAGAGGATGCGACGTCTCTTATTTTCTCTTAATTCCGGAAGATAAAATGTCATAGTGGGATGGTTCTAGTGTAGCCTATGTTGTTATTACAAAATAAAATAGACTAATTATAATTATTATTTTATAATAATATATTGTATTATATTTTTAAACCTTATTATTTATTCATTTAATTTGTTTAACTGCTATCATAAAAGTGTTGCTTTTTTCATCGAAAAAGAAAGGAATTGGGCTTACGTCAATAGCTGCAATCCTTCAACATAGTCAGTCTTGAGCTTGCCATATTTTAATATACAGGCTGGAATGCGAAATAATTTGTACACAATTTATAGTTATTTGGAAGAGAGATAATAATCAAAATAACAATACAGTATTGCATTTATACATTTTTCTTCTTTCCCAAAATTGGGATAAAAACTACACAGGATCAGTCAAAAATCTATAATCGACTGGACGATGTTATTTCATAATTTGTGACTACGAATGACATTATTTTACATCCTTGTTCTATACATGGAAGCCCATAGAGTGCGTCACGTCGTTCCGCCTTGTTTATTCCACTGCTCCCTTGTGCATCATTTCCCGTAGCACCGGCCCAGGAGACGCGCAGCTCATGACCGAAATGGCGAGAAATGTTTCAGAGCTCTATGTCTTACACGAAGATTATCCGAGCTTCATTGTTCGTAAACATTCCAGCCAGCCCCTTATTGATTATGCACTCTCCCATTGGAAATCAATGCAAATGTCATAATGTGCTTTAAATGATATGTGGATGCATCATCTAATGCTATATACATACAGTATAAATATATATATATATATATATATATATATATATATTACGTGTATATATACACCAATACAAATATGTAACTAAAATAAAGACTAAAAAATATATAAATCACATCAGACATTATATTTCTGATGCTATCCTCCAATTCAGTCAGGACCCCAGCGTCAAATTTCATCCATCTCAAGATATGTGTGATGTGACACAAAGCTGTCTGTTCCTTGATATGGATGCTAGTCTTCTGTGTGTGTGTGTGTGTGTGTGTGTGTGTGTAACTGACAGATCCCGCTTAACTGTCCCATGTGGACTAACAATATCTCTCGGACATCCTATAACAGACACTGCACTGATTACTGCTGCAGGCCACTGCAATAATCTAACTCCTACTGTCCCATTACGGGTCAGGGGCACTTTCATGAAACACCTGATTATATATACATGCTAGGATTATCTGATATTCCATCTTAATTATGCATCAACATATTAATCAGATGAAAAAGTTGCCCGAGCACTGCGACGTGCCCTCTACCATTTAAAATGTATCCATTGTGTGTGGACTGAAGTGGTGCCCTGCGTGTTTTTGTTTGTCAAACAGCACCGTTCCCTGAGGAGTGCGGTTTGTGGTACCTCCCTGCTCAGGATTACATTAATCAAAGCATTTATTTCCCCAGAGATGCACAGCACAAATCACCCAAAATCCCAATCAAATTGAATAACAGAGGAACCA
>JAFVLL020037697.1:63656-88953 GCA_021397915.2 Tor tambroides | reverse complement strand
CCGGGTGTTGATCTGGAGTTGAATGGAACGTTAGGCCCCCTCACACACTCACAATGCAATGTCGCAAAACCTACTCGCTGCAAAAAATACAGGAAGTCAAACCTCATGAAGCGTCAGGCTAAAGCTGAGGATCTCAAACTGTGACGCAAACACAAATGAGCAAGAGACAGACTTAAATATCACATCTTAGTTCCCTAAAACACCAAGTTAGAACTTGTAACCAACCACACTTCCACAAAAAGTGGTTTAATAATTAGAGAGGAAAAAGAAAAAAAAAAAAAAGAGAGACAAAGGCCAATGATTCAGTTTATTTTTTATTTTTCTGGTAATCAGTAAGACTCTTTATACTTGAAGCAGATGAATGAACAAAAATGGAACAGTTATGCACAAAATGGAATTTCTAGATCTCCTTCCTTTTAATTCGTATTCCATCATATCAGTGGAAACATTAAAGGCTCACAGTGTGCATAATGATGAGGGAAAATGGGGAATTCTTTAAAACCATCAAACGCCTTCCTACAGCCAAAGAGAAAAAAAAGTAAAGGAAAACTAAAAAAGTATTTACAAATCATCAAAATAAATCACTTACATCCAGGCTTTTTCCTGCATTATCTTTTCAACCTACAAAAATCCCTTTTCACTTCAATCATTCACTCCTTTAAAACCACACGCTCGAGGCTGCATCACAGATGCCTCCTGAGGCCACTTAAACACTCAATATGAATCCATCGCACAGCTCGGCACATCTGTACCCATAAACACGGCCCCTACATCTTCAAACCCTTCACTTTCAAACTTCACCAAAAAATAAAAAGAAAAGAGAGCGCGAAAGCGAGAGAATGATATCAGAGGTACTGAGTTGTTGCTGCCAGACACAGATCTGAAGCCTTGTTTCAAATGAAGTTCTTGTAGGTCATGTAATGGTTCTGAGGTGAGAAGATGGTGGCTATGTTAGACAAAAAAGCATGTGGAGGAGGGAAGGTGCTTTTCAGAATCTGTGAAAGAGGCACTAGGAAGTGATGCGAACAGAAACGAGATATGTAGTGGCGTCAAAATGAAAACCACAAGAGAACGCTCTGATGAAGGATGTAGCCAAAGCAATGTGAACAACAGAATCACAGTTTCCTCTCTTTCTGGCATAACAAAGCAAAAAAAAAGCCAGTTGTCATCAGCTCAAACCTGTTGCACACATAACGCGTTGGTGAAATCATCATCATCTAGACGTGAGCCGTCCCTTGAGAGAACTGATTCTGCTTGACTAGGAGAGCAAGAGAGACAGTGCATCGCAGAAGGACTTATTAGGAAAAGGAAGTCAATCATGACTCACTATTTTGCTGGTAGTCACGGTCTACGATGCACAGCAAAAGTATGTACATCAAACAAGCTTGTTTCTGAGACGGTGTGGACGGCACAACTCGAGATGAGATTCGTAGGAATTAATGAGAAAGCAAAGCAAACCTAGTGGTGTTCCTTAGACCTGAACGACGTCTGAACAGATGTCAGAGTAAAAGCTATCAACATAATGCAACAGAGTTTTGCTGCTAAAGCTAATGAACATCTATAGGCATTATCTTGTTCTGAGCTTATATCATCATGTATTGGGATGTGAAACTAGAAGCTGAGACCTTCTAGAGTTTGCAAAGTGAAACCTGCACGGGTTCTGGCTTCATTCAGGGAACAGAACAAGAATGAAGAAAAGCTCAGATGTGTGGAAACTAGAAAGGGGAAAAACTGACTCGACTTGCTTGTATTACCATTATGATGAGCAACGTTTGCCATCAAGAAAATGTGTGGAGTTGTGAGTAGACTACACATTGGCTGTGTTCATGGCAACCACCAGAACCACAATTCATTTGATTATTTTGCTAATTAATACCTTAATACTTTTACATTGGTACCTGATTAAAAACAAAAGATGAAGTCCTTTAGTGGAATATTTTAGTGCACCTGTATTGTTTTCCAGTACTGGTTTGTAAACTTTGTCAACTCTACGCGTTTGATTAAAATCTTTATTTTTTTATTCTCTAGAAAGACACCTATAACATTGACGAATGGTTCCAATGATTTCCCCTCCTTGCATTACTAGCATATTGCTTTGTCCCTTATACAAATTACAAAATGAAAAGCTAGTCAAATACTGTCAGGGAGGTGCATAACTCCTCTAGAAATTTGGCAACTCAGAAGGGCGAGAGGGGAACTGCAATACTGATGGCTACTTCAAACTTTGAGCTCATCAAGTTCATGTAACTGCTTCATGATGCAATCTTCAAAATTTTAATAAGAAAAACAAAACAAACAAAAAAAAAACTTAAGACCTCTCAAGAACACCAGATAAAACGCAGCCGTTGCAGAAAGATTTGGAGTGAGACTGAGTAAAATGCTAAACAGGTCAAATTTTGAGAGAAACTGAAGGCGTTTCTAGTTTTCCGAATGGCTATGAGGTATAAACAGGTTTTGGGGAATGCAAAAAAAAAAAAAAAAAAAAAAAAAAAAAGATGACAAAAAAAATGATCATCTTGGAATGTTGGTTGGAGTCTTTTCAAGGCAGGCTTCAGACGGAACGCTGTCATGGTGATTGGCAGTGACGGGTCCCGCCCACCTGGCCAATGGGATATCCTGAATAGAAGAAGGGGAAGGGATTTCAGGGTCCTTTTAGATGTCCATTTTAGACAACTGCTCCTCAAGTTTGGCAATTCTTTTTTCCTGACTGCTGACCAGCTCTCTGAGAGATTTCATTTCTTTCAAAACCTCTTCCAGCTTAGCTTCACTTTTCTGTTGAGAGAAAAAAAGTAAAAGACAAAAGTTAAGGATAATTCTTTGAATTATATATCCATATGTATATCCATACATCCAAATATTAACAAAACTCCATCTGTTTTGACTTTAATAACAAACGACAACCACCTAGTTTCCCAATTCTGATCTCCAAAAATCATTTCAAATCCAAATAACGTAAATTTAAAATTCTGATTTGAATTCCCCATTAAACACTTTTCCTTAACGAAACAAATTTACAGTAACTAAATGCTGAGGTTCACTTTTTTTTATGATTTACTAGAATATCACTTAGCCCCCATATGCCAGCATATTTTAGGTTTATTTACTAATATAGTATCTAATTACATTTTGTATTGGCTTTTATATTTTCATCTAGTCATTTTAATTTGAACATTTTAGTGTTTTTGCTTTTGCTTTTATTCACCAAGTGTGCGCAAACAGGAATTTGTTGTGGTTTTTCAGGAACTCTTGGTACATACATACGCACATATATACAAACATATGACATGGGAACTGAAAGAACATTTTAACAAGTAAAACTACGGAAAAAATGTAGAAAATAAATATAATAAAAATAATAATATGGTATGCATCGGAACAGAAGACTTATGTATTATGTACTTCTCTATTTAGCTTTCATTTATGTTTATTTCAGTTTTTGTTTGTCATTTTAGTACTTATTTAGTACAGTTAGTTACCAAATGATTGCCAAATTTCAAATTTGAAACATGTCAATTTTTTTTTTCAAATAAAGAAAATGTTTTTTAACAGTTAGAACTGTAGTTAACAATTCCAACACTGCATATGCAAATAATTAAGACGCAAGTGTAGTCAGCTTGTAGAATAATCTTTAGGTGTGAAAAATAGCAGCTAACATCGGTGAGTCTGTAGGGCAGTGCGCTGGCTCCTGTGATTACAGCCCTGAGCCAGAGAGCTGGGTTTAGAGGGCGGGACACACGTGTGCTGTTGCTGTCATGTGGTTAAGCAGGCATGTGGTTGGGGGTTGGGTCTGCTGTACAGCATCCATAAAACTATAAAAACACTATATATGAGCCAAAAAGAGAAGTTGGCCTTGAACAATACAATCATTTTAGATGCATGTAGGTCACAACTGAAGCACAGTGTAATACGGCTAAAGAAATAGTTTATTCTATATTATTCAGGGAATTGAGTGCGCGTAGAAAAGCAAAATAGAATGCCATAGGATGGTAAAACGAACAGGAAAAAGTGAACTAGCAAACGAGTCCCACTTACGATAGATGGTGTGGAGGTGGCAGTCTTGATGGCAGGGGTAGTATTCTCTGTATTCTTGCTCATCTTGTTGTCTAGGATGTTCTTCTTGACCACTTTGAGATCACGGTTCTTGCCTGGGATGTATCCATGTTTCAGGGATATCAGGATAGGTTCTCCGTTCTTCCCTTCAAACCATTCCTCGGCCTCCAGGGGGGCCTCCGGACCCGCCGTGTCAGGGTAAAGGTCATCCTGGAACAAGTCCGACTGATGGAAGGAAGAGTGGTGTTTGTTGTTAAGACATGCAGAGTATGAATCATGCAAATCAATCAATCATGCAAAAGTAAAGATGCAGAGTTCAGTTGCTTGGTGTCAAAGCTGTTTTCTGAATTTATGGCTTTTGATCATTCTTTTGTTGTCCATGTATGTATTTTTTGGAAACAATATTTCTTAATTACTACCAATACATACACTACCATTCAAAAGGTTGAGGCCATTAAGATTTTAGAAAATAAATCAATAATTACGTACAACAAGGATGCATTAAATTGATCAAAAGTGACAGTAAAGACATTTATAATGTTACAAAATATTTTTATTTCAAAAAAATGCTGCTCTTTCAAATGTTGTACAGAAATAGGTCTCCACAAAAATATTAAGCAGAACAAATCAGCATGATTCCTAAAGGATCACGTAATGCTAAAGACTGGAGCAATGGCTACTGAAAATGCAGTTGTCATCACAGGAATAAATTACAACTTAAAATATACTGAAATACAAAATAGTTACTTTAAATTATTATAATATTCACAATATTAATACCAAAAAAACTGAAATATCTTACTGACCCCAAACTACTGAAAGGTAGTTTAAACCTAGATATTTAGAGCTTAATATGTATTGCTTTTTGTTTGTTTTAATATATTTTAAATTAATTACGAACATAAATAAAAAAGGTGAAGTGAACACAGCTTTTTATTTTTGTCGCTGACTTCTGAAGCATTGCTGCCTAGGTGCTGTGGTTAACAGCTATCGGCAGTACTCACAGTCGTACACGTTGGTGTTAAAGCCAAATAATAAAATGTGATGAAAGACCTGCAGTGGAGGAGTAGTATTAAATAAATCAAACGCAGTGTGAAAACCACCGCAATGAGTTTCAAAACAGGGTCCCGTAAACTAATAGAACAGCTCTTTGACAATGCCAGAAAACAGAAGCCAAAGCAGGAGGAAACTGTGGCTCAAAATATACAGTCCAGCCTGGAGGACTGCTGTACTCTTAAAAAACAAAATAGCAAAACAACTCAAAAGGCTCACTTTTCTTGGCACAGTCATGATGATAGGTTCACACTTTCTCTCATGCAGTTTGTAAAACCTGAGAACACACACAAGCACACAAGTCTATTAGAACATGATCACAAGGGTAGCAGGCATTAGTGCAGGACTCATTTGGGAAGTCAGAACAGAACAAGGTGTGAGACGGGGAACACACCAGGCAATTATGTGTGAGCTTTAGATGCCCACAAAATGGAACCTCTATTCATGCATCACTCCTCGTTACGAAAATAAATCTTATTCTGGAGGACCCAGTAGCCCATTGTTAACCAGGTCTCGTGCTGCCCTCTTTTGGGTGGATTGGGAATCTTTTATCTTCCCTGCATGCACTGGTGTTGACATCTAGCACTATACATTAAAAATATCGGCAGTTTATGAAAAACTAGCAAAACCTAGAATAAATCAACTACATAAAATATTGAAAATCAAAAAAAAGATGGGGAAAAAACAAACCATGCAAATCTTACAAAGAAACACCTAGGTCATATTTCACCTTAAGACAAAAAGAAAAAATTACATACAAGTTCCCCCCCCCCCCCCATTTAATTATGACATTATTAATGACAGTTAAGCATATTCTCTATTTGTCACTGTCATTACTATAGTAATAGCATCCTGTCTAGTTACAATCTATATATCGATTACTTTTTAAAGGGATAGTTCACCCAAAAATGAAAATTCTGTCATTAACTCTTCACCCTCATGTCGTTCCAAACCCGTAAGACCTTTGTTCATCTTTGGAAAACACAAATTAAGATATTTCTGACAATGCAACTGACACGGCCCAGAAAGGTAGTAAGGACATCGTTAAAACAGTCCATGTGACATCAGTGGTTCAACCGTAATTTTATGAAGCTACGAGAATACTTTGTGCGCAAAAAACTAGGGGTGGGAATCTTTTGGAATCTCTCGATTCGATTCGTATCGATTCTTGGGGTCACGATTCGATTAAAAATCGATTCACGATTTTTTCAATTCATGATTCAAAATCGATTCTCGATTCAAAAACGATTCTCCAATTTGAATCAAATTTCGACTTGATATATATTATTTATTTATATTTTATTCCAGTTTGTGGTTTAGTGTTACTTTTTTTGTTCCTATTTGACTGTGATGGACAGTCCTAAAGAAAGAAAAATACCACTGCATCAAAAACCTGAAATTTATTTTGTTTCCTTTTCTTGCACATTAAACAACTTAGTATAAAAATAAAAAGACAAAATATTTTTACAAAAATAAGGTGGTGAATGCACAAATTAAATTAAAGAAAGTTGCTAAATGTATATACAATGTGCAACAGTAACAATAACTTGTTATTGTGAATACATTAACAAAAAAAAAAAACACCTGCTGGATTCAGATTTAAAGTGCTTTTAGAACAAACAGCATTAACAAATATCAGAACATTCACAAATCTAAATACATTAACAAATGCATTCAAAACTGGATTTAGATTTAAAGTAGCAGCTTCACTTTAAAGTGCATCTTGACCTCTTGGTTGCCCTCGTGGAAAATGAGGCTGGATGTATTATTTGTCTTTCCTCTTCCATGGCTCGCGCACTCTCTATTGTCCTCTGCACTCTGTGCGCATTCTAATCTGTCCGGGTGGCGCACAAACTCTCGCGGTTGGCTTCCGTCTTTTTAGTACGACCACAGCACGTTATTTTTAAAAAATAACATTTAAAAAAAAAATTGATTTTTAAAACTTTTGAATCGATTCGAATCGTAAGAACAATGAATCGCGATTCATACGTGAATCGATTTTTTCTCCCACCCCTACAAAAAACTGTCATGTACTGTCATGAATGTGCATCGAAGACTGACACGGAAAAGAAGAAATTGTTGAATAAAGTCGTCATTTTTGTTTTCTTAACGCACAAAAAGTATTCTCGTAGCTTCATAAAATTACGGTTGAACCACTGATGTCACATGGACTGTTTTACCGACGGCCTTACTACCTTTCTGGACCTAGGAACATTTCAGTCGTGCTGCTGTCTATGCAGGGTCAGAAAGCTCTCGGATTTCATCAAAAACATCTTAATTTGTGTTCTGAAGATGAACAAAGGTCTTACGGGTTTGGAACGACATCAGGGTGAGTAATTTTCATTTTTGGGTGAACTATCCCTTTAATATTTATTTATTTTATTCAAGTCAGTATGCAAGTAAAACAAATATAATGTGGAAATACTTTATGGTCCTAAAAATGAGATAAAATAAAAATAAATGTAACTTATTTTGGGGTGAAATATGACCTGGTCATATTCCTGACATGTTTCATGAGAATCTCCCACATGCTGCCATCATCTTAATAGTTGCTGTTATTTTACCTTGCGATCTCACACTTGTTGACGTCCAGCCCTCTCTTGGGCATGTAGCCCATGCCCCTCTGAGGCTCCTTAGTGGTAAAGGTGTTGAGGTAATGGACAAAAGGAGCTTCGTCCGTGATCTCAAAGTAACGGATACTGCTGTCACCCTATTAGAAACAAAACATCAGTCAGACACTAAAACCCTAATGTTACTACCATCTTACAATTTACAAAAAAACAATATATTCTAAACATCCAGGTACATACTACCATTTAAAAAGTCAGTAAGATACTATAATATTCTTGAAAGAAATCTCCATTTATTTGACTAAAAATCCAGTAAAAACAGTAATATTTTAAAATACTACTAAAATTTAAATGTAAGTTTTTTTCTGAACTGATGAATTGTCAGCAGCTACTACTCCAATTTTCAGTGTCACATGATCCTTCAGAAATTATTCTAATATGCTTATTTGGTGCTCAAGAAACATTTCTTACTATTATCAGTGTTGACAACCGTTGGGTTGCTTCATAGTTTTGAGGAAACGGTGATAAATTCCAAAATAACAGGATTTATTTAAGTATTTGAAACTTTTGACAGCCACCCCAGTCTTTTGAACAGTAACGTATGTGCTGTTTACCTTTCCACACAGGTAGACCACGTTAGTATCGGGATCATAGAAGGGCAGGAGGACTCCGTTACTGGTGTCCATCTCATGGACAGAAACTGGCTCCTCCATATTGTCCTGACAGACAAACACAGCAAATATGATCTCTAATTATATTAAAAAGGACAATGTTGTTTTTCAGTGGGAAAATATAAGAAAGATCTCATTTAGCCTAGACTGAAGTGTATTTGTTTGCAGTTATTTATGAGCAGGTGTTAGAATGTAATTTGTCTACTTTTTCCATGGCAACTTACCGGATCCCAGAGGGCGAGTTGTCTCTCGCTCATGCGGCTAAAACCAGTGGTGAACACTTTGCCGTCAGACAGGAAAATAGCTCTCATGGGCCTGGCACCCTCATGGGCCTTGTCCTTCTCCTGTCAGCGTGACACACCATAACACATCACAACACCGCTCACATTCACTCAAGACTGAGCAGCCGAATGCTTTTCCAGTCAAGTAAACACATCAGCACAACAGCCAGAGAAACATGTCAGTCCATTCAGAAACGACTGTATTCAGAGTTTACTCACAGCAATGATCTCCTCCTTGCGCGGGTCGATGACCCGGACCTTCTTGTCCTTGCAGGCGGTGCAGATGAGACTGCCACCACGGTTCCAGCAGACGCTGAAGATGATGTCAGGGTGCATGTCCTCCAGGGTGATCATGGCCTCTCCCGTCCCCACATTCCAGATGATAACCACATTATCACAGCCTGCAGACAAGCCCAAAAGAAAACTCTAGAGATGGGGAAATAATCACGTTTGAATGTTAAAGATGCTATTTATTTGAAAGCAGCTGGAGTGGCTTTTTCCATTTAAACTTTTTTGACAGACACTGATGAAGGAAACTGGACGCGTGCTGAAGGATCTAAGGACCCTCAAATGCAAACTGCGTGTGTTGCATCAAGAGAGCATTCATACATTTGTGTTGTTGTTTTTTTCTTCTTGTTTTTATTCATTTATAATCATTTATTCTTATAATCATTTATATAATTTACCATTTGATTATTTTTGATCAATTATTTTATCATTTATTTTATTAATACTATTATTTATTACTCATTTTTATGTCGTTATATTTGATATTTCTTAATATTTTTCTTGCTTATGCATTTTCATTATTGTTTGATCTTATGATTGTGGGGTTTTATGAACTGGTTTGTCTGCATGATTAAGAGATCAGAAGTTCAAAGGAAATTCAAGGTTTACGGGATGTTGTTGTGAATTAGTTTGGTATAACACTAATTGTTGGATTTGTGTTCATCACACGAAGTCTGAGCATTGAAACATACGCAACTAAGATTATACAATAAACTCTGCTCTTTTTTTATTTTTTTTTTTATTACCATCAGCACTTTGTCTCCTACTTCTGCTCTTCACTGGCTTTACTTAGTCAACTCTTGGCTGATAGAAGATCAAGCCAAGTACCAGACAAGACTTGTTGTTAACAAGTTTTGGGTAATAGACAATTTTGCTGTCTAGTTGTTCTGTTACCAGACAAAAGATATATTTCCTGAGAGGATCTGGCAACCGGGGCTGGATCAAACAGTGCCATAACATTAAAAACATGAACACAACAGAGACTGAGGTGCATCATTTCCTAAACCCTGTCTCCATTCTTTTCCCTATTATTTCTTGTCTGTTTACAAATTCCATAAAGTTTCCTTCTCCCTGATGGATGCGGTGAGGCTTCTCACCTGCGCTGAGCAGGATGTTGCGGGCGGTGGGATGCCAGGTAATGATTCCCACTCTTTTAGAATGACCCTCCAGCACCACCACTGGCTCTGACATGGAGGTCACCAAACCATTCTCTGGGATCTGCCACACCTGAAAACAACAAATATTCACATTGAAATATTCATTTTCTTCTAAAACCTTATTAAAGTGATCAAAGCACATGATGTAAACAAAAAAATAAACACTTAATACATAAAAATAAATGCAAATAATAAATATGAATACCAAATAGCATACAAATAACACTAATTAAAACAATTATGTTTGATTCAGTGTGTTATTGTAAGTATGATTAAATCTCATTAAACTTTAGATTAATTTTATTTTGTTTAATTTTACATGACATTCATTTTGTCTCGTTTCATTAATTTTCCTGAAGGTGGCAGCAGAGGGCAAATAAAAGAGCCCAGCAGAGTTTTCATTTTAAAGAAGGATTAAAAGTACAGATGGCAGAAATAGTCAAAGTACTATGCTAGCATGAAATTTTGAAGTCAGCCTCTCTCTCTTTAACTTCCTTTCGTCTCCTTCTACATAACGCTTATTCTCAGCGTTTATTAAATAGCTCCCTAAAACACTCAATTCTGATTGGATAATTCATTTTTCTGTATAATGACCGCTGAACTGTGTAATAGACTGGATTAGTGTACATTATTAGCTCACACAGCCACTGCTAAACCTAATTAATGTCATCATCATAAGTCACTAATGAAATCGCCCTCCAGCATGTCTATATCTCTGAATATAATTCAGATTTTATGACTCTGAGAAGGCAGGACAAAGAAAAACTGTAGGAATCATCAACTTCCCGGGCCTCAGTATTCCCCAAGAGAGGACGAGAGACAGCGTCCTATTAAACTCAACACTTGTACACTCATTACACGTGCACAAGCACTGGAGTTGCTGTTTTTCAGCGCACTGGCCAAATAAGGGCTAGTAGCATGATAAATAGACCCAGAGCCAGCCAGACTGACCTCAGAACTATAAAATAGTAACTGCTGATTCAATGACTTCAGGCTGGGCTCAAACTAATCTAAAACAGTCCAGAAGAGCGAGCCTTCAGTTACGCCGTGATCCCATCTACTGCCGTTCACATGAGTCATGGGGCAGACTTTGCCAGCCACACATGGACTCAATGGGTGGGTGGAGATGCGATGCCGGCTATTCGAGGAAACTTATCTACAAATCCACCCATCAATAAACAAGCTTTAGAATGACTGCAGGGGTTTAGCTAGGGTTGCACTACATGCAATAATAATAAACAGCACAATGCCATCATCTTGTGAATGTCTGTACAGAATCAAAACTTGCTGCTATTCAACAATTTAGGCAGGGTCAAATTAAGTGTAGAAGAAATTGCATTGAGACGTAGAATTCTGACAATTAACGCGTCACATTGCGTTGATTACAGAATTTATATACATTCTACCATTTAAAAGCTCAGGATCATTTTTTCAAGAAATTTATACATTTTAGCATTAAATTGATTAAACGTAACAAAGAAAGTTACAATGTTACAAAAGATTTCCGTTACAAAAAAAATGCTGTTCTTTTGAACTTTCTAATCAAAATTTTTTGAGCAGCACAACTGTTTTCAACATTATTAATAAATAAATGTTTCTTGAGCACCAAATCAGCATATTAGAATCATTTCTGATGTGACACTGAAAACTGGAGTAATGAAGCTGAAAATTCAGCTTTGTCGTCACAGGAATAAATTACATTTTAAAAGATAGAAAAAATAGAAAACACTTACTTTAAATTGCAATAATATTTCACATAATTACTGCTTTACTGAATTTTTGATCAAATAAACAGCTCTGGTGAGCATGAGAGGCTTACTTCCAAAGCATATATATAAAATAATAATAATAATAATATACACTACTGTTCAAAAGTTTTAGATCAGTAAGACTTTCAGTGTTTTTTAAATAAGTCTCTTATGCTCATCAAGACTGCATTTATTTGATCAAAAATACAGAAAAAAAACAGTAATCTTGCAAAATGTTATTACAATATAAAATAATGGTTTCTATTTTAATATACTTTAAAGTATAATTTATTTCTGTGATGCAAAGCTGAATTTCCATCAGCCATTACTCCAGTCTAAAGTGTCACATGATCCTTCAGAAATCATTCTAATATGCTGATTTATTATTAGAATTATCAATGTTGGCAACAGTTGTGCTGCCAAATATTTTTTTTGGAAACTGCTATAATTTTTTCAGGATTCTTTGATGAATAAAAAGTTAAAAAGAACAGCATTAATTCAAAATATAAATCTTTTCTAACAATATAAATCTTTGCTATCACTTTTTAACACATCCTTGCTGAATAAAAGGTTTATTTTCTTTCAAAAAAAAAAAGAATAAAAATTTACTGACCCCAAACTTTAGAAAAGATTTCTATTATAAATAAAAGCTCTTCTTTTTAACTTTTTATTCAAAGAATCCTGAAAAAAAGTATCACAGGTTCCAAAAAATATTAAGCAGCACAACAGTTTCCATCACTGATAATAAATCGGCATATTAGAATGATTTCTGAAAGATCATGTGACACTTTAGACTGGAGTAATGGCTGATGGAAATTCAGCTTTGCATCACAGAAATAAATTATACTTTAAAGTATATTAAAATAGAAACCATTATTTTATATTGTAATAACATTTTGCAAGATTACTGTTTTTTTCTGTATTTTTGATCAAATAAATGCAGCCTCGATGACTAAGAGATAAAGAGACTTCTTTATAAAAAAAAAAACAAAACAAAAAAAAACACAAAAACACATTACAAGACTTACTGATCTAAAACTTTTGAACGGTAGTGTATATTCTCAAGGAAAGTTATAGTTATTAATCTCTTGATTTAAAGATTGGCCTTATGACAAATTCAATGTATATTTTCAGTAGTTTAAGTAAATGTTAAGCAAATGTATGGAAGGGTGACGTACCATCACGGTGCAGTCTTCAGATCCACTAGCGATGACCTGGTCATTGTGAGGGCACCAGTCAATGTCCAGAACAGGGCCAGTGTGGCCACATACTGTAGGGTAGGCCTTATCTATACGGCCTGACTGCAGAGAGAAAACACAAACACAAATATTCGATTATGAAAGCATTCGGTCCTTTGGGTAAATGAAATGAGCTCTGACAATGCCAGCCAAGCTCTACGTAACACCAAAACACACTTATGGCCTTGCCTGCGCTCATGAAAAGAGGAGGGAGAGAAAGCAGTTCTTCTCCAATTTTTCAGACAATAGCTCATCCGGTCATTCAAATCGACAGCAGAAACATTTACACATGACAGCTGATTTATAATAAAAACAGATTGCGGGGCTTTTGTTCTCAGATCTGCTTCGTCTCAGATGCAGAAATACGCGTGCAACAGGCCCTTGACCCTTTCACTTGGAGTGAAAGGTCACAAGGAGGTTTGGCCGTGAAGAAAGTGTGAGAAAGCTTACAACTGAAAATGCATTTTAAAAAAAATCTATGAGAAAAAAAATAAACCACTACAGTTAAGTATTCAATTAAATAATCATAATTAAACATTACGAATGATAAATAAGTATAATAATAAACACTAAGAATATATTAACTATTTTATTTTGCTGACAATATACATTTAACCAATACTGCAACCAGAACAATAAGTTACACATTTTATTTTTGTTAAATAATATTTGATGTTTAACTTGTTTTTTTTATTCATGCTGTTTAATCAGAGACACAAAAATGGAAAAGACAATAGAACTGCAGTTGTTTCAATCTATTAACAGATCAAAATTAGTCAAAAACTTCCTTACTCTCCAAGTCAAACACAAAATACAATTATGAATGCTAATGCAAACAACAATATAAAAAACAAACAAAATAAAATAAAGCAATATAAATAAATAAGTGAATACAAATATACACATAAAATGCAACAGCTGGTACAATTCTGAGGATGAAAAAAAAAAAAAAGAAATGACTTAAAAGTACATAAATTCTTCCAACAATATTTTATTCCCTGTGCTCTCCATTTATTAGTATATTTGTTTTTACAGTACAGGGTTTTTTTTTTTCCAAATGGTCTGTTTAAATCAATCAGTTCAGAGATATTTTGCATCACAAGTCAAAAACATTTATAACAGTGAAATAATGAATACATACAACATACGAATTCTATTTTATTCAGTTCATTCATTTCAGAGATTTGTCTGCATCCTAAGTCAAAATGTTAATTAAATAAATAAATAAATGCAAATAATATTGGTGCATACAAATAAAATCAACAGTCTGGAAATTGATTTTTACTGTATTTTATTATTTTGTATTTCAATTACCAAAAATATTAGGATTTTGTATTTAAAGAGATGTGGACCAATGCAACTGTTTGCATGCACGTTTGTATATGAAAAACAGTGTTATTCTTCATTCTGAGCACCTTATGTAATTCCATTATACAATGCACAGGCCTGAAGACTAGGGAGAAAAAACACAACAGAAGTCTTCCCTCCTCTCCCTTGCACACAGCAAACAAAGAAGCCAAATAAAGGCACGGCTGCGGTCCCATGCCCAGTCAGCTGACTTCCTGATGACATCAGTGCCCTCTGCTCTCCAGGTCACGACCTTTGATCTCTTGCGAGACCACAATCTCTGCACAGGGCTGTGTGATCAGGTGTCATCTGATCGAGAGACGACCGCACCCACACTTTTGTCCACGCGGCGATGACATCACAGCAGAAAGCCCAGCCCAGCACAACAGCCTGGGCTTTTCTCAGGCCCATCCAGTACAAAAAGACTCTACCCACCTGTGCGGAAAACCACTGTGTACACATTCCTTCTCAAGTCTGGGCATGGTTATAACACAGCCTTATGAAAGGGAAACTATACCTTTCACAGCTATTTGTGAGCTAACCACCCCATTTTCAAATGAGAAGAACGGATAAGGTGCCAAAACAGCAATTCACAAGAAACGATCAAAGGTGACTGGAAAAAAGGGAGATAGAGGAATACGTAAGATGATGTTCATATAACAGAGAAAGGCTTACACACAGACTGGCCTATTATCAGCAACACTGATTACCAATCACTTCATGAACAGCTAAACAAACATTCAGACATTCTGATACAGCGCTGCTGCTCGCCAATAAAAACAGAATTCACTTAAGGCTCCAACTTCAAAATCCAGCTGTGGGCAGAAGTCTCAACCATCACAAGCAACAAAAGACAACAAACCAAGATACATGTTGGCATGAGACTAGTGAAAGTGATGTGACATGTGGCCAAGTATGGTGACCCATACTCGGAATTTGTGCTCTGCGTTTAACCCATCCAAAGTGCACACACACACACACACACACCCGGAGCAGTGTGTGAGAGAATCACCGATGTTGTCTGTGTGAAGTTATGACGATGCAATGCTGGTAAATGCGATACGTGCAGAAAGGAATGTAACGCTGTAGGAAAAAGTCACGTAAATAGAAGGTCATACAACCAGAAAAAAATTTAACACCTGTCAACAGTTCAAGAATAAGCATTTTACTGAAGAATTCATGTGCTTTTGAAAAAAAATCTAGATGAATATTTCTGCTTTTAAACCCTCCTTACTGTAAATGTAATAAAAACATAAAATATAAAAATCAAATCCAATCAAATAAAACAGAGTCAATCCGTGGGCAGCAGTCCTTCAACCATCACATGCCGCAAGAGAAAACATACCAAGAACACTGGCTCTCTCATGATCTTTTGCACTTGGTTTTCAGCTTGTTTAAGTCATAGACATGTAGAAGGAAGCAATGGCAGATAAGAGGGGGGAGGTGATATAAGGGCACTAGTTCTCTCAAGAACATGAGTAAGAACCCGTAACTCAAAGCCTCTAAAAGAGGAGCATCAGGACATGCATTAGCCGCTATATTGATTTCATAACATTATTGCCATTTGGTTTTTATGGATCACTGACATTGGAGCAAAAGGTCATCAGTAATCATCTCCTTATGGATTCTAGATCGGCTTGCTTTATTAATGCATTCAGAGACAGTATATAAAACTTGTCTATGTGCTTATATAGGCAGGCTTGTGATCACAAGGATGAGCAAACTGTAAAAACAGCTCAAAAAAAACAAAACAAAAGTGCAGCTATAGAGTGATTACATGATTCCAGATCATTTGAAAGGCCAGTAAAGATCTAAAAAAAAAAATAAATAAATAAAAATAAAAAAATAAAGTTACAGCAGTTACAGGCAGATTTATTTTTTTTTTTGCAATGTTTATGATTGGCCAATTTTACTGTGGAAAAAAATCTGAGATAAATTTAGCGTGCATTATGGTAAATTATAAACTTACAGGGAAGCTCTGCTAAACTTATATCATGAATATTTATGGGAATTAATTATAGCTTACTGAAACCGGAGCCATCCAAAATCACCGCTGCAGTGCAGCGAGTCTAACCTGTTGCATAGCAACTGTAGCAGCATTACTGCAGATCTCTCACCTCAAGTAACACAGGTCTGCCTTAACCCATACAACCAATAAACCAGATTTAAAACAGGATTCCCTGCCTCAATGAAACCAAGTCAGAGAGAGACGGAGAGAGTTACCAGTGAAGAGAGACATGGAAAGGAGGAAATGAAAGAGACAGAACGACGGGACACACTGTGGAGGCGGCCAACAGAAAGTATTACAGAAGCAGAGCCGCTTTCCACAGTAGCTGAAGCATGTCTGTCTTATCTAGTCAGCGTGGAAATTTCCATTTCCTCTGCGAGTCCATGAGGAGCCAGAGGCAGCAGACTACAGCTGACCTGACTGAAGCACCCCAGCAGCTGTCCAACCAGACATCATGTTATTTTACATGAGCCACACAAACAGCCAATCAGGACTGAGAGGGCGGGGCCAATCATGTGTCAGAATGAGAGCAGCTCAGGGCCAGCAGGTGTATCCAGTTGGCTAATACATATGACCTCAATGGAGGAGGAGGACAGAATAAAGAAATCACCAGATAAGAGAGATCCTGTGTTTTGACAATCAAAACATTTTTTAAAAATAACATAATACTGGATGAACAATCTCAAAAATATAGTAGTTTACAAATAAATAAGCAAACATATAAAAATTGATAAATAAAACTTATGTACATAAAATAAAATAATAATAATAAAAATCTGATAATTAAATTAAGTGGCGGCTGACTTTTGTACTTTGGTGAAACATCCCATCTGGATTTAACTTATAGATAAATTATAAAATGAAACGGTTGTTTCATAAATGTCAAATTCTGTAAATGCATAATAATAATAATAATAATAATAATAATAATAATAATAATAATAATAATGATAAACTAATATTATATATAATATTATATATAGTACATATAATAAATAATACAATATATAATAATAATTATTATAAATAATACTGTTATAACAATACAAATAATAATAATAATAATAATAATAATAATAATAAGTTATTATTATTTTTTAGTAGTACTAGTGGCAGTATTAGTTGTATTTAGTTTTACTTACTACTTTTAAGGTTGTTCACCAAGAATAAACGGTATAATAATAATAATAATAATAATAATAATAAATATTTTTGTTATTTTATTCATATTAAATTAATAATTATACGCATTACATTTGTAACATCATTTAAATTTTATAAATTATTATAAATAATAGCACTTAAAAAAAATCTCCTAATGACCACAGTGGACTTGACACATTAACCAAAAAATTCCCTTCACACTGACCCCTTTTCTTCTACGCTTCTATCAAAGAATCTATTGGGCGCAAGCACTGTGCTTCAGCCAATGGAAAGGAAAGAGGAAATGGGTCTGGAAGGCTGACAGGCGGGGAGCTGAGGATGACCATATAAGGTAAAATCTGCAGTCAGCAGTGCCTGAGCTCAGTCGGAGCAGCAGGAACAGTAGGGGGCTCCTGGAATACAGACTGGGAATCAGAATGACACATCCATGGCCACACACACAAGTTCAGTTCTGTCCATGTGGCAGCGCAGGATATATGGAGGTGGACTTTGAGGAGACTGAACTCTCACTTCCTTCCTGTGTGCCTCTTTTTCCTGTTTCTCTCTTCTCATCTTTGGTGCTCTCGTTCTCCTGCTTTCCCGCTTATCTGGGAAGTGACAGCAGGAATCAAGGGCCCAGTTCAGAGGCAGGAATAACAAAAAATGTGTCCAACATATGGTTGGATCAATACTAAATATTTTGGCTTTAATGTGACACTAAATCAATAACTAAAGCAGCAAATAAACAGCCTTGAGTGAAGGATGATACAAAACTAGGGCTGCAGTACAGATTTAATTTCATTAATATCAATAATTTGTAAACCATTCAGTTTCAACTTTTCAGCAACAACTTAAATTCTGTGCAAATGTCATGCAAAAAGTGCTATTTTTTTTTTTTTTTTTTTTTTTTTTTTTTAATAGCTAAATTGAACTCTCATCACAACTGATTCTTTGTTACTTAGGGCTGCACAACATGGTTAATCACACCTATTTTGTTCAAAAATGAAATCATGATTATTCATGATTACTGTCATTTAAAAAAAAAAAAAAAAAAAAAACATTTAATCAGAATTTTTGCACTTTCACATAAGAGCAAATCAACTTGAATGGTTTGCTCATAGATTTAGTCGCGGAAAACAGCGCAAATGACCACGTGAAAAATCAGACTGGTTGTATTACACCATAATTTGAGTAAAATATCTCAATAGAGATCATTAAACTCCAACTTGCATGCTTGCCGGTGTTTTTCCCATAATGCTGAGAGAGCGTATGCTCATTGTTGCATGGTTTGGAGGATTAAGTAAAGCACTGGGCAGAAAATGTATCGATTTCATAGAAAAGCTTATTTCAGCATAAATAACCACCAGGCAAATATCACAGACGATTATGCCTAATAAATTGGGAGATGCAGAAATCATGATTACCATTAAAATATGATTTATTGAGTAGCCCTATCTGATCTGAACCAACACTGAACCGATTTGAGCTGAATAAAGACGCGACTGTCTTTTAGAGTCTCCATGGCTGAGTTTCCATAATTGATTCTGCTATTTTCATCTTTATCTCTGCGAAGCTGCTTTGACACAATCTGTATTGAATAAAGCACTATAGAATTAAAGGTGACTTGACTTTGTGTGAAACATCCCATCTGGACTAATACACTGTATTATTCAAAAGTTTGGGGTTGGTAAGATTTTTGCTCACCAACGCTCACCAAGGTTGCATTTATTTGACCAAAAACACAATAAAAGCATTAATATAGTGCACAATTTATTATTATAAAAATATATATATGTTCTATTTTAATATATTTGAATTTTTTTTTTTTTCCTGTGAAGCCAAAGCTGAATTTTCAGCATCATTACACCAGTCTTCAGAGTCACAAGATACTTCAGAAATCATTGTAATATGCTAATTCAATTTAACTAATTTAAAGCATTTTAAATGTCTTTACTGTCACTTTTGATTTAGTGTTTTGATTCAAGTTAATGTGCCATTGCTAAATAAAAGTATGTTTCATTTATTAAAAAAAAAAATCAAAAAATCTTACTGACCTCAATCCTTTAAACAGTAGAGTACAGATGAATTACAGATTTTACACATAAATGTTGATTGTGTAAACTCAAAAAAAGAAACTCACGCGTCAATATAGTCATGTCACATTGCCTAAACCATCAAACAAAAGGTCTGCAGATCCACCTTAAATCACTGTAGTATGTACAGTCCATGCAGGTTAAGCTCCATCATCAGCATTTGTGGTGCATATCACTCCAAAGTGACACGGATTACCGGCTTTACATGGTCATGACAGGAAAGATAAGCCATTTTATCACATCTCATCTAGTCTCATGTTCACACGTATAATGCTTTAGTCTTATCACACGTTTGTTTCCATTGCAAAACTTCACCATGTCATTTTTTAAGATGGAAATGATTATCTGTTACACTCAACAATACCCAACAGATGCTGCAGAAGACTGACTCAAATGACCAGCTAATAAGATTCAAAATCAAAACTTTGTCACTAAACACATGCTCTGGAAGTCTGGTTCCTTGTTTTTCAGGATTTGAGCTCTAAAGGGAATATCATAACAGAGACTGTTATGTATCATAAGTGTAAACTGTGGAATGGTTCATATGTTGTGCTATAAACTAAATATTAGAGGTGGTCAGGCAGAGGGGACAAAAATTAGTCACCCTGGTCAGTGTGAATGGAAAGCATGATTGCAAGGTCTGCGGAAGACTACTGCCATCCGTTTCCCACCGCTTCCTTCATATGTTAATGAGAGAATACAGCTGAGTGAAGGGGGAGGGTGTTGGGAGAAAGACAGACATATGATTAGTTAGACACCTGATGGTCCCTTGAGGGGGAGAGACAATAAGAGTCTGATTCATGCTGTTCTGCCTCCCACACAAAGAATCCAGCCACAGCCCAGCTGAAACTCCCCCCAGGCTGACAGGTCCACAGACCATCACTGCTCCTCACTGCAAAACAGTTAAAACACACACAAATGCCTCCATAGAAGAGTAGGGCATCTTGCCATGACATGCCACGTTCAGGTAAAGATAGAAGGCAGCTCACTCAGTCTATCAAGAAATAAATCAAAAAAATGAGCACAGTGCAGACATATAGTGTCCATATCAATATATATCTGTCTATCTATATATAATAAAACTGTTTGACAGCAAATGATATGTGCCACAAAATGTTTATGGTTAAATGAACACTTAATTGATAATTACTTAATTTGCAGCTGTAAACAAATGCAAAAAAAAAAAAATTAAGTTTGGCAAAAACACAAATAAATGTGTAAAAAAAAAAAAAAAAGAAAGATGAATAAAAACAAGGATTTGAGGAACAAAAAAAAAAAAAAAAAATTAATACTAAAAATTCTTGAAAACAACAAAATGGATAGTATTAAAAAAATTTTAGAATAAATCAAATAAATTACAAATAAAACACTAGACAACAACTGAAATTACTAAATGTGTAAAAAAAAAAAGAACACTTAATATTATATGAACACTATTTTTATAAATTTATTTTATAATTAATAACAAAATGGGCAGTACAAAAACTATATTTTATGTAGAATAAGTAACATTTCATAAATAAATTGAAAAGAAAACACTAAAAACTAATAGTCTTTATACTATAAGTGAATTTAGGCTCACAACACTAAATTATGAAACTCTACATTTATTTTGAGATTTGCAAAAGATTTAGCCGCGTCATTTAATTAGTGTTTTTGAATATTAAAATTTAAGCGAGTATTAGATGATGGCGACGAAAATCAAGTAAAAAAAAATGAGCCGCATGTGCACTGAAATTACCAATATTGACTGATACTGATGTACAAATAAATAATTAAAATATTGAGGAGAACTGAATGCTGTCTCTGATGCAGGCCAGCTAAATGCTGACCCACCCTGGGCCTGCTGACATACAAGTCTATCACTACCCTTATCAAAATAGTCTGTCATTATTATTATTCTGTCAATATTAACTCACCCTCATGTCATTCCAAACCTTTATGACATGAGAACACTTAGACAAAATATCTTCTATGTTCCCTGGAAGAAAGTTAACCAAACGGAACGACATGAGGGCGAGTAAATGATGATTCAAGATAAGCATACTGAAACCCCATCAGCCTTTCTACAATTCTGGCCACTTACACTTCAAGAGCTTCGAACGCTCAGCCAAACAACTACCATTGCTCCATGTTGGGAAACAATAGACAGACGCATGGGTCTGAGGATTTTGGGGAATCAAGTGAGGATGAGGAGTTCCCATACAGATTTGAGCTGGGAAACAAAGAGCTGTGCAGAAGCTGGCATACACACAGGGACAATAGCTCCCCCAGCGCCAGCTGTCCGATTGCAGGGGCTTCTGGGAACGGGGCAGCCTGGGAAGACGGACCATAGACAGATGCAGTGCTGCACTGAATCAGAGCAGATACTTAGGGAGGGGTGCAAAGCGTCAGATGAAGCAGAAGGACAGCAGGCAGGACATAACACAGACACAAAAGAACCAAAAAAAAAAAGACATGGTGCGCATAAACTGAAGAGAAGTGCCCAATGGTATGATTCTTTTGAAGGCTAAATGTAAAGAAACTAGGGATGCAACGATTCACGCAACTCGCAATGCGATACACGACACTGATTTCACAATATGACTAACAAAATTAGTTTTAAGACAAATTATGAGTGAAAAGGTGTCCTTTTATTATTTCTCAGACAAAATGCTGCACATTTCTTTGCTTAACTGAAATATGTAAAAAAAAAAAAAAAAAAAAAAAAAAAAACTAGGTCAAACTTTATTTTAAGGTCCAATTCTCGCTATTAACAAACCATTAACTATGACTTTTACCTCAAACTCCTACTTTGCTGCTTATTAATAGTTAGTAAAGTAGTTAAATTTAGTTATAGGGTAAGATTAAGGATGTAGAATATGGTAATGGAATGAGCTTTTTAAGTACTAAAAATAGCCAATGTGTCAATAATAGGCATGCTAATAAGCAACTAGTTAATAGTGAGAATTGGTCCCTATTCTAAAGTGTTACCCAAAACTACATTGAAATATTCAAATAAATCCAAATCATACAAAAAAAACAAAAAAACAAACAAAAAAAAAAAAAAACAAGTAAAAGAAATCTCTTCATAAAAACAAACTAAGGCTTCGCCTGTGTTCTTTCCTTTTCAGAGGTAACCACTGCATTTTAATCACGATTTAAACAAAGATTGCTGCATGCATACAAAATGAGCAGTTTTTAATCTAAATTAGATTGTATAATTTCAAAATTTGAAAATATACTACATAAAACATCTGCATGAAACAAAAACAGCAGACAGGCAGAATGAGAACGCAAATTCACTCTCTGACAGCAGGTGGCGCTTATGGAACAGCGGCAATATAGCCTTTTCTTAGTTACCGCTGTAAACAAAGCAGCGCTGAGCTTAAAAACACTACTTTAATATGCATTAAATAGAGGCAAGATGAAAAGAAAGTACCATCTAAATTTTTCTGAAGACAGTCAGTTCCCCTCAAAGATGCATTTCATAAAATCCCACCCCAACTGTATCGCGACTCATTTTTCATCTCAATCACCTTGAATTGTCACACATTTGTATCAATTTTCAACCGGCTCGGGGTGCATCGTTACATCCCTAAAAGAAACCTTACAAAAAGCAAGCTATGACAAGCCGTCCCAACTCACAAAACCCACCGATGCCACATACTGCAAGTATGACAGTCTGAACTCGTCTAAAAATGCACTACACTAGGAAAATCTGTAGAATACAAAAGCAATGACGTACAGATTCATTCACAAAAACCTTGGAGTCGCAGCAAAAACGTTTAATCCCAGCTCATTTCAGTCCTACGTCAAAGGAAAGGACAGATGGATCAAGCAATCTGCTCGGAGAAAACACAACAGTGAGAATTTGAGGACAAACATGATTTATTTTCACAGATTAATAAATTCCCCTCACACTTGCATTATTCGTCTGATCATCAGGGTTGGAATGACAATGGATTTATCCTTGTGTAATCCATCATTTTTTAAGCTGACCTGAAACCTATAAAGGCTTCAAGAATCGACAATAAAACCAATAATGTAAATAACATAAGAGACTGCTCTCAGTAGCCTGAGCTCGTCTGGCCAGGCAGCTGAGCGTTTGAGTGTGACATCATTTACGAGCGCGTGTGTGTGTTGCTGTGTGACGCTGATGACAGGCTTCGGGATCCGGGCGAGAGCCCGAAGAGTTTTGGATGTCACAGTCGCATCTGAGCACTCTCTAATTACAGAGAACTGCTTCGCTTGTCAACACCACTGCTCTGGTTTGTCGTGCTAATCTTGCCACTGTTACCGCAGTAATCTGAGATGTGCCAAATGACACGATCAGATATACGAATACAACACTTTCCACAGATGACCACCTACAAATTACAAAACTCATAACTAAGTCTTAAAGGAACAGTTCGTCCAACCATGTCATCATCTATTTTGTGGTGAACGTAGAAGTATTTCTCAAAATATGCTCTAGGCCTTTTTTGTCCATAAAATGGAAGTAATTGGTAACCAAAACTAACTTTCTTCAAAATATCTTCTTTTGCATTCCCACAGAGGAAATAAAGTTAGGTTTGGAATGATATGAGGCTGAGTAAATAAAGACTATTTTTCACTTTTGGGTGAACCAAAATTAAGTATGGTTTATAGCGCATTCTTACAAAATGTTATGCTCACAGGAAGTGCTTCAAGGTTAGTAGTTAATGCACAAGTTAATGTCAAGTTAACACACATATGCCATTATAAAATTGAGATTTGCTTAGAGAAGTTGACTGGCTAAAGCGTCCTAAACAACAAATTACACAATGTCCAGAAGATTGCAGAGATTGTGTTCACAATAAAGAGAACTACAACTAAATGGCCATAGAGAAAATAAATAATTAAATAAATATTATTATATTATACTTGAAAGAAAAAAGAATCAGTCAAACCAATGAACCGTCTTTACAAACATGGAAAAACTGCATAAAAAGAGAGTGATGGGAAAAGCAAAAACTTCTTTAAATGAGCTGGAAAAATCAGAGAATGAACCAAACACTTCAACATGCACAAACATGCAGACTCACTAAACCCACGAATGCAAAACCACTAAACCATGTACTAGGTGACACACTCTTCATCCAGATGAAGCAAATCTCTGCTGTTGTAACAAGCAGACAGCAGTCTGGTGACAGAAGGTTAAAGAGGGTAGAGCATTAAGCTCCGAGGTAACAAAATCCCTACAGGCCAAGATCTCCATCACACGTATCAAATGTCAGAGCGCTGCAGATTTGTCATCACATCTGAACTCAGAAAGACATTAGGAAAGAAGATATCCTCACACCATTGGGTAACAAATAACTTTGGGCTCAACAGTTTACTTAGAAGTGGAAATGCCAACACTGTCATAGTAATACCACTTTTTGGGTAGTGATGCACCAAAATTAACTTTTTCTTGAAATCAAAATTTTCATTTAGCAGAAAACCAAGAAAATGAAGTACATTTACACTCAAATAAAAACAATTTACATTTAAATAAAAAACCAAAAACTTTTTTTTTTTTTTTTTAAACAGTTTCTGCTTAAAGGGTTACTCCACCCCAAAATGAACATTTTGTCATGAATCACTTACCCCCATGTCGTTCCAAACCCGTAAAAGCTTCATTCGTCTTCGGAACACAATTTAAGATATT